>CM025849.1:34550911-34592960 GCA_003952965.2 Morella rubra
ATTTCTACCGATGCGTAGAGATGGGCAATTTGAAAAGACAGGATAAAACTGCATCGAGGGCTTACCGAGGGCGCACGAGTTTAATTGATTATGTAGTTCTAATCCATTTAGAGCAAGTTGTATCACACTCACACACACTTGCACGAGAGAATTGTAAGGGATATTTGGATGTGCCAAAATAGGACACCTTAAGGGAATAGGATCCTCTAAATTCTGACCATCGAAGTTGACCAATTCGGATAGAGATGACACTAATGTGGATCATCCGTTATTTAATTTTGTCAGTATAAAGCTTTAGGAAATGTAGACCCTATAATATAGTCTATATATATTATGTTTATCTATCTCTAAATTACACTGAAACCGAGTATTTTGGAAAGTAACTTTAGATTTTCATTTAATCTGTCTAACTATGCATTAACTTTTGTAACCAAATACTATTCTTCCATAACATTAAACTGAGCCCTTCTATGCTTAACTTTTTCCGGAACTTCTCTGTACTATTCAAAGGTCAAGTCCTGATGCTCTCGTGTTGAAGAAAACAGAAGGAATAATAATGAGAAGCTATGGAGATCAGTACTATTTCCGTAGAAGAGGTTTCGAATCAAACACCCAGGGGTGTAAGAATTGTTTGCTGCTTGGTTTAGATTTAGTTAGGCCCCAGAAGTGACGCTGATCTCATGTTATGCCTGCTATGAATCTATATCATGTCTTCAAAAGAGACTCTTTTTTAACCAAATTTTCCATTTCTTTTGAAAGATAGCGATACAAATTAAGGCAAAACTATCGGTGTTCTGGAAGAAAGGTTAATTAACTTGTAATTAAAGGCGATACGGTACATGTGTAATGGAAAGCAAATTAAGCAACCACATCAATATTATCTATGAAAGATCACATCCTTTATAATTCTCTGTTAGAGAAATAGACATAACACGTGGAGTATCTTAATACTGTTTGTAAAAATTTTGGATAATATGGACTTTACACTATTTTATGTATATTTAACTCTTATTGTGTCTATCTCTATCAGATAGTGAATTATAAATGATGCTGATCCATTTGTCAGATAGGTCTAAATTGTATGTTCCATGTATGTGCATTTAATGGTATTTAACCACTTTGGCAATATTTTGATGTTATGAATTTTCATTATTGTGAACTTCGTTGGGTATTAATTAATTAGGATAGGGATATACTCCTACTTTAGTATGATTTAGAATTGGCAAAAGAGATAGGTACAATAGGTGGACTCTATTGTAAGACTCATACTACCCGAAACTTTACATGACATTAAATAGTCCAGTACAATATTATCTATCACTGATCATATACTTTATAATTCTCTGCTAGAAAAATAGACACAACACGCGAATCACCATAATACTGTCTAGATGAAGTTTTGAACAATGTGGATCCTACAAATTATAAAGGATGCTTATCATACAATAGGTGGACTCTATTGTAAGACTCATACTACCCGAAACTTTACATGAGTAACATTAAATAGTACAGTACAATATTATCTATCACTGATCATATACTTTATAATTCTCTGCTAAAAAAATAGACACAACACGCGAATTACCATAATACTGTCTGGATGAAGTTTTGAACAATGTGGATCCTACAATATTTCATTTATATTTAACTCATATTGTGTCTATCTCTGCTGGATAGCGAATTATAAAGGATGCTTATCCAGTTGTCAGATGGGTCTTAGTTGTATGTTTCACGTACATGCATGTAATGATATTTAACCACTTTGGCAACATTTTGATGTTGTGAATTTTCATTATTGTGAACTTCGTTGGCTATTAATTAATTAGGATAGAGATATACTCCTATTCCTATTATGATTTAGAATTGGCCAAAAAGATAGACACAATAGATGAACCCCATTGTAAAGTTCATATTACTCGAAACTTTATATGGGCAATAATATTAAATAGTATAGGGTCCACTATGATGTTTATCTCTTTTCAAATTGTAATATACAATTCGGGTAGAGAATTACACCTAATCCTAATTCTGGAATGGCCAGCAAAGGTTACTTTAGCAAAATTACCATATTTGTAATTGCTAATTCATGTCTGGTAATTTGGAATGTTTTGTGGTCATAATGAAGCAGCAACCTGGGCTTTGCTCGCCTACCTTTTCGTTTGTTTTATATGTTTGTTCTCATGTATCCCAGGGTTGGTTAGGGCTTGGACGTAAAATTAAGCAGCTGTAGAATTAATGTTCTGTGGGCTTAAGCTGCTATATATAGGAGATGCTTTGTGGCCTCACCAAGGAATAGAAAGCAATTTCGTATGGAATTCCCACCCCACTGCGGCGCTGCCGCGGGTAGAAGTTATTTAAACGGTGATGATCATTAGCTTTATCACAACATCTTTCCTGAGCCTACTCCCTGTTCAAAATCTTCTCCACTTCTTTGAGGTAGTGGAAGGAAATAGCTAGATTGTCTTCCATGGATAACCAGGAAGACAGTGCTGTTCCACCGCCATGTGAGGAAGCATGGTTTGATGCGGCCAACCTATGTGGAAAGGAATTTGAACTGCCAAATATATCAAGTCTTGTGAGCCCAAAACTTATCTCACAATCCCAACAAGTACTTGATACTCCTGATTTACTTGAAAGCACTTTTGTATCTGACACGAAAACTCTATCTGATGCTGGAGATGATTTTCCTCCTTTGCCAATCGTCAAAATGGCACCACCAGTAATCGCCAGCACTGTTCCATTGGTCCCTCGTCGAGAAGCCCGTACTCTTTTCTCTTCCAGGACTTCACATGTTGAGGTAAACTCTTTTGATTCCGTAGTTAACCATCAAACCAGTTTCTTTAGATCCAGTCCCTCGCTCAATTTTGGACATGTTGCCGCATTTCCCTTTAAAAACCAGCCTGATCTCCATATTGCAATCTCTTCTGGCTTTTATTGGAACTGCTTGGATGCAAATATTTCATTGAGAAACCGACAATTTCGTGCTTACAACTCTACTAACTTGCCTCGTTTCAGTTCAAATACCCCTCCAACCCATGGTCATCTGAATACATTTAAGTCTCTCTCAAATAACTATTCCTCTTCTGGAAGCCAAATGGTGGGTACTCCATCAAGAACATCTCTGTTTTCTTCAGATAATTCCATCACCTACAGTCGTACCCGCCGTAGTATCTCTCAATATTGGGCTCATGTCCTTGGGATGATCAATAACCCTGGATATAGAGCAGGTGAATCATACATAAAAAATGCTCTAAATCACCTTCAGAACTCCCGGCATAGAACAAGAGCTATGAAAACAGTCTCCTTTTCCATGAGAACCCAATTAGAAAGTTCAACTCTTGCTCCTCAGTTCTATGGTCGTCGTCTGACTAGGGATCTACAGAATTTTAGCGCTATCCCATCGCAAATAGGTCAGATTTCATCTAATGTATCTGACAGAAACTATGATGCCAACTATGTTCGCAAAGAGCGTGCTAAAGAGTTCCCTACATATAGTACTGCCTTTGGAGGGCATAGGAGTTTCCACGCAAAGGCCAGAAAAATGGGTGCAAATATTCCTAGCGGAAGCGATGCCATGCGCAGAGATTCACTGGGGGTTGCAGACGGGAAAATCGAAGGAAGTACCTCTCCTAAGGCAACAAAAAAGAGGCCATTAAGCTATCCAAGACAGGAGAAGCCCATGAAGAAATCTAATTCTGAGGACATTGTGAAAGAGAGATGCCATCAATCACGGAAGAGAATTAAGGAAGAAAGTTCGCCAGTGAATGCAAATGAAAACAGCTCCACTCCAGTGTCGAAGGTTGTGAAGAAAGAACCACCTTGTACTTGAGGACTGAAGAGTGCAAACCTGCGATGCTCGACACCCTGCAGACTGCAGTGGTAACTTTCCAAGTGAATGTTGCAAGAAGAGATTCTTAATGTGTCGTCATGGATTATAAAATAAGCAGAAAAGAATATGGCTTTCTGCAGTCAAAGTTTTACTATGTTGTCTTTTCTTTCTATTTAGTAAATAGAAAAACCTTCATGTTAGGTGTGAGATTTGTACTTCACATCTATCAAACGTTGGACTGAAGAAAAAAGGATAGATTTTGTTATTTAAATTATATTTTGTAGCACTTCTCCTTGTATGTGAGCTGTATTTTTTATTAATTAGTAAGTTCAATTACATATAATATGTAATTGAAATTGGATGAAGTGCAGAGTTAAGTCTCGAACTCAGAGTTTTGATTCTGATATCACGTGAAACTATCACTTATCTTAAAAGTTTAAACTATTAATTAGTAAATTTTGTTATTTAAATTATATTTAGTAACAATAAATATAAACAAAACAACCAAATTCAAAATCATATTATTTATTCGAAAAGATAAAAGCTAGTAACTTCGTTGTCCTGCTCTGTTCACTTCAGACATATACACCTTTCATGTTCAGATCACTTTCCTCGCACGTTTGCAAGATTCCAAGGTGGATTTTTTTTTACCTTAAGTAGTGTTGGATGTAGCAATGTTTGAGAGTTTTTTTATTTTAAAATTATTTTTTGCAACATAGTGTTGAGAGATATATTATATAGTACTGTTGAGATAAAGTAGAGAGGTTACAATCTTTATTTCATCAACTTCCTAATCTTATTCCTTAATTTTATGTTTTGCAATTATCTTGTACTTTTCTTTGCCTTTACCAATAATTGTATAAGTTAAATGAAGGTTGAATATCATAGATGTAGTCCATAGAGGGTAAGCCTTCCTAGATCGAACCACGCCTTAAATCTCTTCCTCAAGTTAAATATTTCTTCATTTGTATTTTTAACAATTAAAATCCTTCCTATAAGGCCAAAGTAATTAAGGGCTTGTGAGTAAAGAAGCTAAGTCTTTTATTTACCTGAATATTGAATCACCTTCTGCAAATTGTTCTAAATAATTTTCATTGCAGGGTAAAAACACTATAATTAATTGTTTCTTAAAAAAAATGTTTTTTTTTTCGTTTCTTCCTTTTTGGGGCAGCCTTAATTTCGTGAGGTTCTAAATTTTTGGTGGTGCAATGATATTCATAATGATTGCCTATTTATAAAAAAATAGAATTTTACAAGAATCGGTAAAAATTGTAAAAAGAGATTATTTAAATAATTTATGTTTATTGTAATGAAAAAAAATAATTTAACTGTAAGAAAAAAATATTAAATTAGTAATATTTACAATTCCAAAATATTGAATTAGTAATATTTGCAAACCAACATTTTGGAATTGCGAAAATTTTTGAGAAAAACAAGCACTCAAGCATAAGAGACCGAAACCGAATTTGTTGTATGCTGAAGAGGTTTCAGGAACCGAGTTTTCAGTAGGATAGAACAACACGTGGCGAAGGCCCATTAGCTAAAACATCTCTTCAGGATAAGGAAATGGATGAAGCCCTTCCAACACCACTACCTCATGTTATTCCCACTTTTAACTCGCAAGCAGTACCCTCTCTCTGCTCACACTCATACGTTAGTTGGCAACAAAACAGAGCAATCAGAGTGCAGAGATGGCTTCCATGACCATGAGTGCCTCCTTCCTAGCTGGTGCAGCCTCAACTGTGACCAAGCATCCTTCCACTTCTTCTCGCCGGGGTCTCATAGTGGCCAAGGCCTCAAGAGCCACAGAAGGAGAAAAAACCAACTTGGAATTCAAGAACAAGAGCAAGGAGGAGAGCAGCAGCGGAAGAAGGGACTTGTTCTTTGCTGCTGCAGCTGCGGCAGCATTCTCTGTTGCCAAGGTTGCCATGGCTGATGGCGAGCCAAAGAGGGGGTCCCCAGAAGCCAAGAAGAAGTATGCACCTATTTGTGTCACAATGCCTACTGCACGTATCTGTCGCAACTGAGGTGTTTGATTTTCTTGGTTTATTGTTTCTGGTTGGCCTGATGGCAATGTAAAAGATGTAACTCTATGCATATTTGTATCCTTTTTCATTGGAGAAAATCCTGCTCATTTAATTTTCTTCTGCCCTATCCTCTTGGTCTTTAACTCTCTGCCCACTTCGTTAAAGTTTTCTCAAGAACAATATGAACCAAATTCAGAAAGTTTAAAGAAATTAAGGCATCCACAAAACAAAGTCAACCAATTCTGTGATTCGTAGAATCCAGACAAGTTATTCAAACCAAAATTAAGTGGGATAATATGATCAGAAACGCCGCGAAAACATGGAAATGGGAAATTTACTTCCCATTCGGAGTTCACTAGTAGTTCTCCATTGGACAAGCAGCAAAATTCGCACTACCATTACGGTCCCTTCTCTTAGAATTGTGCAATTGTCGTAGGTGCCTGTCGATTTTGTTCTTGTTCTTTGAGGTAGTTTAGTTCTCAACTTCTTCGAAATCCACACAAGATTGCATTTCTGTAGAATGTTGAGCTGCTTTAAGAAATCCTATATATACCATTCAAAATACCCAAAAAAAGAACCAAAATCTATTCACGACTTAGCTAACATAAAAAGTTCATTTTTCAAATGGGTTTTTGTTTTGCAAACAACTTTGAATATGGTTTTAAGACAGATTGGGGAGGTATTTGAGCTATATCTCCTCACATACTGAGCTTGCAATCCTCCGACCTTCCATTTGTAGTTCTTGAGAGGCAGTAAACCCAGAACATATGCAACTGCAAACTCAAAACCTAAGTATTGAAACTCAGATTTTTTAAACTACGCAAGGAACTGATATCTTAAGAAATAACACTCTTAACCAACTTGCAAATGGAATGCAAAATTCAGGAAAATTATACAAATAAAAGCAAAACACAAAAATCTTATTCGGACAGATAACAAAACCACGAGCCATCCACTCCGGTTGTTACCGAAGAGTAACATCTCGGAACGAGGATGAACATTTGTTCCTCATTCATGTTAGCCATTTACCAAGGCAGGAAACAATTGCAAATGACTAACATGGCCAACTCATTTACTGTGATGGTGCGCCCACTGGACCCTCCCATTTGTCCACCAACCCTTTAAGTTTCTCAAATCCCTGGCAAAAAACAAATGCATCTCACATCAATCACTAAGCCATTAGTCCATGACCAACATCAACTTTCAATTTACTGCACAAATTTGAGACAACCAGCTAAGTTTCTGCAAGTAGACCATGAGACAATAAAATACAGAATCCTAGTTGTTTTTTAGCACTAACCATGCGGTTTGTGAAGTCGCCAAATGATTCTTCAGATTGCCTTCCACTCTTCCAATGATAGAACAAAGGTTCCAAAACTTTTTCGAGGTCTTGAAGCTTAAGCTTATCCATGAAGCTTCTTGCTATTGATGTCTGATTGGGTTTTCCACCAAGCCAGATCTGTATTTTAACACATTAAAAAGACAAAGTATGTTGAGATAGGAATTGATTACTGAATACGAGGAAAACAAACACAAGATAAGCTTGAGCACGTGGTTCCAATACCTGATAACTGTTAGGACCATCGCCGACCAGGCCAAGCTCAGCCATGTATGGTCTAGCACAACCGTTAGGACAGCCAGTTACCCTTACAACAATAGATTCATTGTTCTCGAGACCAACCTGAAATCAGAAAGGCTTGACCTATTAACATATGCATCCTGACTCCTGATTCATCTATACACATGGTATTGATTTTCCACCAGTATTTAGTGCTTTCTGAATTAGCACAAGAACTTGTAATAAGAATTATACCTTCTCAAACACAGCCCGAACCCGCTTGAGGATATCCGGTATTCCCCGTTCGGCTTCAGTTATTGCAAGCGGGCAAAGTGGAAAAGCAGGGCATGCCATTGCAGTAAGGTTGAGTGGGTCTACATGGCTAGGTTGCTATCGACAACAAAGTAGGTCAATGTATGTCCACATATGAAACAAGATCCGCAAAAAAGATAGAAGATGCATAATGAAGCTCACATAAAATGCTATCATAACTCTGATGAACACCTGAATGCTAAAAGTTAACGGAGAACCTTCCATCTAAGGACAAGATCAAGCAAGAGTACAGGAGAAGAAAGAAAAAGAAAAACACATCCTCAAAATCTGGAGAAACCTTACATGAATTTCCGTGCAAGACTTGACAACTGCAATGTTGGGTATGCATGGAAATCAAATAAGTGTATACTGTTTACAAAGGATTTGGATTGTCTTGATCTAAGATTTCAATTCTTCCGTGTTCCAGCAGTCACATATTGTCCATAAAATCAAGAAACAAAAAAATTGAGTAGACTTCAACTAGCTGTTTCTGTTCTTCTCCCTTGTTTTCTCACGAATCAGACATTAATGATCATCAGGATCTTACTACTATTTGCGCCTCCAATGAGTACATCAGCGTGCTTTATAAATTACAGTGGACTCCATAAATTAGAGGGCCAATCATCCCACGATTTTGCATCCTTTATCAATAAAGGAAAGGAAATCTTGAAATGACACATTCCCAAGAATATTTGAATTTATTTATATCTTCCTCTACTATCATTTGATTCTCTGCAAAATGTTTACTGGAATTTTCATTAGCTTAGGAGCCCATTGATGCAGATAAATACTTGCCCTAAAACTAGGAAAACATATTACGTATACACCCTAAATTTTATTTTATTTCCCTGAGTTTACAATTTTTTCCTCCTTTTCTCCAGATATGATTTTCAGTGAATAAACAGGCCATTTTTATTCTGTCGGAACAAACAGGAAACTTCAATAAAGTAGCTTACTTTCCTAATTAACTCAAGAGATCGTTCAAATATAGTGATCTGACATATGGATAGCCAACTTCAATATTGCACTTGACACTTCGGTCAAAGGGTTGACTGACTTTGGAGTGAAAACAATTAACAAATAGAAAATGCATAGTCACAAAACCATATTTATATCAACTGAAGACAATGGATATCTCACCAGAAAACCAGCCTCAGCAAGAGCAGCAGTGATGGGATGCTTCCATGCATTCTGAATATCACACAAGATTATGTTCTGGTTCGGTGTAAGCCGCACATTCAAATTATAGTTCTTTATTATCTCTCTTAATGTCTTCTTCTTTTTCCCTCCCACACGACCATTATCAACATGAATCCCACAAAATAAATTGCCATCACCCTGTTAAAAATACCATATAGTCAGATAGGTATGGATTATTGGCAGTTAAAGTTAATGCTTTAGAGAAAGGTATGATTGAAGACAGTATCAACTGAGTAGAAGGGGCAGTATTTCATAATGTACTTCAGATTAAATACTCGACTACTTAAAATCAAATACTTTAAACCTTAGGACAACTGAATGATCAAACAACATAAAGTCCATATCAACCATTGATATTAACAAACCTGCTCATGCCATCCCAAGTAGCTGTTAAATTCCCACTTGGGCAACTCACGGAAAGGCTCAAATTTTTTTCCATAATATTGCTCAGCGACACTTCTAAACTTTTCAATCCCCCAGGAGCTGATTAAATATTTCATTCTACTATACTTCCTATCATCTCTTCTCCCATTTTCTCGCTGTGTAACCACGATAGCTTTCACTGCATACAGTATATCCTCTTTTGGCACATAGCCCAATGGTTCTCCAAGACGGGCAAAAGTTGTTGCCAACCTATGTGTTCTTCCCATACCACCACCGACCTGCAATTAAAAAGGTAAGAAATTATCAACTACAAGTTACAGAAGTGAACATGAAAACTGCTAACTTTAGTTCATCTTACGTATATGTTGAATCCCTGAGGTTCCCCCTGATCATCAGAAACGACAACAATACCAATATCATTTGTGAGAATATCAACAGAGTTGTCGGTAGGCACGGTAACTGCAACTTTGAATTTCCTTGGCAAGAACTGAGCTCCATAGATCGGCTCAGGTGAATCAGGGAAGTTTGTTCCATGAGAATTGTCATTGCGGGCCTTCACTACTTCAGCAGATTCCGCCGACATGACTTGCTCCCCATCCACCCACACATCATAGTAGAAACCAGACTGAGGAGTTAGGAGTGCAGCAATATCTTCTGCAGTTTGCTGTGCAAATACATAATCTTTTCTTGTAAGTGGAGCAGCGGGAGCAAGAACATTCCTGTTGAGATCACCACAGGCACCAAGAGTTGAACCCATATTTTTAATGATTGTACTCATAACAGTCTTCATATCCTTTTTCAGAACACCATGGAGCTGAAATGTTTGTCTGGTAGTCAAACGAAGTGTTCCTATTCCAAATTGGTCTGCAAGATCATCCATTGTCAAGTAGAGTTGATTTGACACTTTTCCACACGGGTTCTTCGTACGAAGCATAAATGAGTAATTCCTTTGACCACGATCATCTCTGTTGTATTGTTGATAGCTCCCATGGAACTTGATTATTTGTGTCGCAGCCTCGTTTATATTTGGAGCATCGGTCAACAACTCCTCGTTAAGAGGGTATCGTATGTAGTTACTCTGTTCTTTCAATATTTCAACCTTACTACGCTTAGTCTCAGAACCAGTGTCAGACTTTGGTGGCTGAACAAAAGAGATCATGCAACATTTCAGACCAAATAGTTTGCTACCTAAAATGAGAAGATATGAATCTAACCAATCCGATTGAGCATACTCCAAATCAGATATTTCATAATATGGGATGTCATAAAAATTAACTTAGCGGAGTTTTTCTTTTTTCTTTTTCTTTTTTTGCAGGTCTTTATCAAGAGGATAGTAGTAAGAAAGAGATGGAAGATCAAATATTTTTTTGGACACTCATAAACAAGTGTCCAAAATAAATATAAAATAAGCGTCGAGAAAAAGAAAAAGACAGCAATGACAAGAAACTCAAACGAGAATCGCATCAAAGTAAGCTCATTTCTTAAGCATTTAGCACTACACAACCAAATTGCATGGCAAAAAGGGGAATTTCTCTTGTTCTCCTACAGGGCTACAACCCTCTAAGCATCCAGACAGCGCTCACTCAAAATAGAACAAACAAATGGAGCTAACACTTCGAAATCAGATTAAAACCCAACAAAGAAAAATCGAACCAACATCGCACCGTGGCCACAGCTCTGATAAGCGAAGGAGTCGACGATGAAACCGAAACGGGGTGCGCATGTCGGGTCAACCCAAGAGAGTTGGAGGACCTCAGCCCGCGCTGAAAGCTCGGAATCCGAATCTTCGGGTCCTTCAGCAGAGCCGCGTTGGCAGCTCCAAACGATGACGTCATGGCTTCAGACTCGACGAGGAATTCCTGCGCTGTGCTAGGGTTTCGGAGTGAACGCAGAGAGAGAAGCAAAGCACACTGTGGGGAGGAGATAGATCAAGAGGGAGAAATGGACACTGGTTGCGTATGTGCTTTTGATTGAATGGCTGCCGGTGTAAGGGAAAAGAGCGAATATATAATTTTGAATGTTTATATTTTATCCGGTGTCTGTTCCGGGCTAACGTGCGCCTTCATGTGCCTGTCACGCGCACTTTACGACATTCGGCTGGGAACATTGTAGCACAGGCCCACGCGCGTAGTCAACTGGCCGCTGTTAAAACGGAGAACCTTTGCAAGTCTTTTCAGTTGTGGTCTGCTCGTCAGTTTTTCTCTTTTTCTCTCTCTTTTTTTTTTTTTTTTTATTTGACAAAGACAATTGAATATTAGAGAACAGAGACAGTTAATTCAATTAATACTGTCTCCAAGGAAAGGGATGGGAATATTATTGAAAAAAGTATATCATATGTCACATAATTTATATTTTATTTAATATTAAAAACAAATGAGTTCGTGACTTCTTTTTTTTTTTTTTATTGGGCACTTGGGCTCATGAGATGACAATTAATTCAAATAATAGCATCTCCAATAAAAAGAATAGTAAATGGGTTCTTCAATTTTTTTCAATATAGGAAAAATATCTTTGATAAAAAAAAATTATATTCTCAAATGTGATTTTTTTTTCTAACCAAATATCGAGACCAATTTACACGCAATTTAACTAATCTTAGAGTTGATACAGTCTGTCCGTCCCATATAAATTGAACAATAACATGTTAAATCATCCAAATAAATAATTCAAATAATATCGTCTCTAAGGGAAGGAATGAGAATGTTTTTGAAAAAGTATATCATAGTAGAGTACATCATATTTCACATAATTTATATTTTATTTAATATTAATAATAAATGAGTTGGTGACTCTTTTTTTTTTTCTTTTTTAATATTGAGCACTTGGGCTCACGAGATGACAGTTAATTCAAATAATAGCATCTCCAATAAAAGGAATGGTAAATGAGTCCTCGAGTTTTCTAATATAGGGAAAATATCTTTGATAATAAAAAAAAAATTACATATCCACAAGTTTGATTTGGTTATTCTAAAACCATGAAAGTCTATTCAATTCTGGTCAGCTATATTATAAACTCTGATAATTAATAAGTTTTATGTTAACATTTTAAAATTTGAAAAAACTAACATATTCTTGTACATTGCGTAATTATAGGAAGTTAATTAACTGCCCAACAATTTATTTGATTAGACTAATTTATTTAATTAATTGATGTTGGGAATTCAATGGGCCCACTTTGCCTGGTTAGATGAGACTTTTAGGTAGAATTCCAATCCAATTTGATTAGTAAATTGATGTTTAGTTGAAGTATTTGGGGGAGGGGATGGAGTTCTTATTGGAAGCCGAAGACGACCAAATCCATTTTGGCATCTGTGGCGCATAGTCACGCGCCGTCAGGAAGAAGTAAAGCACGTGGACGACAACATCTGACGGACGCGGAAAGTAGATTTGGATTCCTTGGTACATTGAACCTGGACACCAGTACAACGTATATCTAGTCAATAAAACAAATTAAATTATTAGGGTCAATATGGGCTGCCCTTCTTAATTGAAAAATAAAAAGAATAATAATAATAATAATAAAGGAAAAGGAAGTAGGTATTTAAGCAGTCTTAAATAAGTGAAACAACATTATATGATTCTAATTTGGACGGTAGCTAGTTTTAATTCTATAATAATAATAAAATTATGGTATATAAAATTTCATACCATATTCTTTTAATTTGAATACATTTTATCCACTTGTTTCTGGCTTACTTTAATTTGTATTCCTATCAATTTATTCGTTATTTTAAACAGAAAAATTAATCACTTGCATGTGGATGCAAAGTGTTAAACCTTTCAAACTACGTGGATGCAAAGTGTTAGACCTTCTATACTACTAATTATTTATATGTTCGTTTTAACAAATAAATAAAGAAAGAAATGCAAATCAAAGAAACTCAAAATTACATGAGTAAAATGTGTCAAAATTGAAAAAAATGAATGCATAGTATTAAGACTTTCCAACCACATGAGTGTAAACTATAATTAATTCATAATAAAAATATTTTGACTTAAATAATAGGTGTGATGAGGACTGTCAAGCCCAGTACATAGAGAATATTGCGAATTATCCTTACTTAATAAAAAAAAATATAATCTCAAAATATTTTAAAGTCTAAAAGAACATTTACAAAGAATGATAGATTACAAAGTAGTTCTCAAACTATTATTTTATCATAAAATTTGCCATCAACATTATCATATCATAGCGTTTGTGTATCAAAAAATTTAACAAAATTTTAATAAAATTTTATTTTTACAAACGCATATTAAAATTTTACTTTTACTTTTATCTCTCATTCACCAATTTCAATACTATATCTTTTTTAACACCAACACAAAATTTTATTAAAATTTTACATCCAAACACTATGTTGAAATATGATACAACAAGTATTGGGGAAAAAATTTCACTGTATGATCTATTTGAAATAAGAACGATTTTCATTACAAAATATATTTTCTTATTTAGTAGTAAAATAGTATCAATAATGAGATAATATTTCAAAATCTATATCAATAAAATTTTAATTATGGGGAAGAAATTCAATAATATCAAGTTACTAGGCCAACACACGTTGAAGTACAGCTGACTGAGGTAGATTGGGTCAACCGTTGACCAGGGTGGTGTTTGTTTGTAAAATTTTGGGGTGGTAAAAATTTTGGAATATTGGGGTTAATGTAAAAGTGAAGATATTTTTATGGAAACTAATGAAAAAGTGAAAAGAGAGATGATTTTAATTAATATTATAATAAAAAAAAATTATTTGAGGAAGAAAGAGATATTATTTTATAATTTTTTAATTTGACCCAAATTTTTATGGTGCCAAAATTTTAGAAAACAAACGCCCCCAGGTGAGCAGGGCAATGCAAAAGGGAACAATTAAGAGTGGAAGAAGAGAAGTAGGACAACCATTGGTCTATGCCCCTATGTGATCGATTAAATTAAGAAAAATCAACTCGAAGAGGTTGGCCTAGATTAAGGCTTAGGCTTTGGCCCTATACTTCTTTCAATATCTTAATTTGAAAATTTCATAAATGTTGCCTGTCTTTTAGAGCTACCCTTAAGGCTTTTGGTCTTGTAGTTACTCGATATATGTAAGACGAAAGGATTACATAGATTTTGAAATTAATCGAGGCAAGCATAAATTAACCCGGACCAAAAAAAAACCCCCCACGTTAGATTATATAGTTGAGAGAAAAATAAACTTTATGACAATCTTAGAGTGT
This sequence comes from Morella rubra, assembly GCA_003952965.2. Taxonomy (NCBI): domain Eukaryota; kingdom Viridiplantae; phylum Streptophyta; class Magnoliopsida; order Fagales; family Myricaceae; genus Morella; species Morella rubra. Next base: position 34,565,436 of record CM025849.1, read on the forward strand.
ATTTGTTTGTAAAATTTTAGAAAGGTTAAAATTTTAGAGTATTGGATTTGGTAAAAAAGTAAAAAGAGAGATGATTTTTAATATTTATTATAGTGAAAAGTAATGATTTGATAAGAAGAGATAGATTATATTGTAATTTTTTATTATGTTAAAATTTTGATACGTAGTCGCACCCTTAGTAGTAGATCCTACAAAAAAGACCAAATTGATAAATTGCAGTACTTCAATAGCAGAATGTGATGAAATTGATTGTTTAGCTCTTAAAATGATATTGGTCCTTTTGAGGAGGTAAAAAGTTAATTTCTTCGTTAAACAAACATCTCACGAGTAACCCAAAATAAAAAGGAAGAAGAACACGTAGAAAATGTTGGGCCTACTAGTTTCTCTTCCGCCGAGCAAAAAGTTCCCCAAATCTGCTGGTAGGCTCAACTTCAAATCACTACACTGGTGGTGGAAGGGTTGCCAAAGGGTGGCTAAGCAATTTTCCTCTTAACCAGTTAAATCCTTATGTCTTAGAAAGTAGGAAGCTTCCAAGATGAGATGGATTCTTGGGCTCTAGGAGCATAAAGATTAAGTTTTTGGGTCCCTAAACTGAACAGTTCAGAAGCTGTATCATAGCATTTCTTGGCGTAGAGTCCAAAACAAAGCAGAATATGATTCCCAAGATGTTTCCTAAACAAAACCCAGCAGCCAGATAAGTTCTAAACTGCCAGTTCCAGTTAATAACTCCCTGAGAAATTTTGCAGACTGATGCAGAATCAAGTACAATATGAAAATGTGTCCACGGCTTAAAGGGGGCGGCTCACCTCCTGCAAGTTTTCCTTTCAAATCCTACCAATTTTTAACAAGAGGGTGAGTGCATTGTTAGCAGATTCTTCATATTTAGATCTCTATTTTAATAAAAAAATATACTTCTCTATTTTAACTACTAACTTTTTAAAAATATCCCAACAACTTCTCTATTTTAACCATCTACTTTTACTATTCTATTAAAATATTATTTTTCAAAAATTTCTCTATTCTTTCTTTAACATTTATTTTTTTAAATATTCGTTTTATTGTAACGTTCATATTTTTGAATATTTGTCTTATCCTAAAAAATCGAATTTTTAAAATTTGTCTTTTTCTAATAGTTATATTTTTTAAATTGTCTTATTCCAGCTGTCATATTTTTAAAATTCAATTATCTAAAAATAAAAGAGAAATTATATTATTATTTTAATGAGTGAGAGAGAGAGAGAGAGAGAGAGAGAGCATGAGTGGAAGAGAGAAAAATAAAAGAAAAATTATATTATTATTTTAATATAAAAAGTAAATAGTAGTTATCTAAAAATAGATAACCACTGTTCACTTGTTAAATTTTTTTGTTAACTTTTGTTAAAATAGATAAGCTGTAAAACACACATTTTTAAATATTTAGCTATATTGGTTCTCTATTCTAGCCAAAAAGCTAGAATAGATAACCTGCTAATAATGCTCTGATAGTGTTAAAATGCAAATCTAAGAGCTACAACTTTGCCAACAAAGGGAGAAGATGAATAAACAAAGAGGAAGCAGGGAAAGAAAGAGATGGGCCGGGAGCGTGGTGGGACAATATATTGAACCTTTCCCTTGAAAGAACTAGCAATTTCCCTGTTGACTGAGATATATTTTAATTTCACTCGAATGCTTCCTAGACGATTGGTGGAAACAAAATATTGCAGACAGTCATGTGAATAACTCTTCGAAGCTATTTTGCAGGCTCAGACAGAATAAAGTACACTCGACATGACAATGTAGTTATGCCTAAATGCTGAAACAATAAACATGACACATGCCAACCAAGTAACACCAAGCAATGCAAGGGTTCCACAACCATTAAGCGTTTTCAGGTCCAAGGCCAAGTGAACCTAGTCCAAAGGTTTTTGAGTGACCTGACCGGACTTTCAGTTTAACCGACTCCATAGAGTTTCAACACTGACCATGGAGTTGGAACAATTAAAAGAAAAGCTCATCACAATTAAAATCCTGAGAATGCATATATTCTTGAGCTATTTTTTTTTCTTGGGTGAGTATAAAAGAGCTGAAGTTGTTTCACAAATAGTTCACAAAACATGCTCTCGTTAAGAAGTTAGCATAGTTCCTGCTTTTCTGATTACAGACAAAAGGGAGAAAGGAGAAAACGAAAACGAAAAAAGCAAAAGAAGAACAGAAATTTGCCTGCTCAACCTAGTGCATCTTCCCACCATCAGATCTCTATGAAGACTGAAGACACCAAGGATGTTGCGTTCTTGTCTACATAGGCTAGCTTCATATTCAAACACCAGCTATTTACCTGTACAGATCAGAATAAGGCAAGTAACATAATTATACTTTGTCAATGGCCAAAACTTCCCATCAATTAGAAAACCGAGATAATAATGAAGTATTATGCTGATTGCGCCCTGTGATAAACATGGGAGACAGCAAAACAATGGTGCATGTCAGTAATTATCGCAGCTTTAAAACTCAGAGGTAGCAGGACATCCTTAAGATTTTTTTTTTTTATAAGCAATCCTTTGGAATTTGAAAGAGAGAGAGAGTGATAAGCTTCAGTTGGACTTCTCTAACGAATCTTTTGGAAATCAAACCAAGCAAATAAAATTGTCAGCTGGTTGTGCAAGTATTTGTACGCAGCGATCAGTAGACAGGATTGTGACAGATAATTGGCCTAAGCGCAAGTTGAGTGCCAAAGAGCAGAACACAATTGAGCACAAAAATTTTTTGTCAGGTAAGTAAACACTCACATTGCCATTTTGAGCAAACAAAACAGCAAAGAGAACTTGAGATACCAGAGGAAGGAAGGGGCATATGCCACAAATCGACCTTTCCGCACCCCGATAACTGTTACTTTTGCCAAACTAAACCTTCACAGTTCAATCACTGAGAGAAGCTGGTTCATCAAACAACCCGGGGATGATAGATGTCTAACTATGCCGCTATGAGGCAAAAGTTTGCTAACAGAACTAATAGATTCAGATACAAGAATATAATATATAAGTTAGTACCACATCAGTTACAACTTTTATACCCCTGCCACAAAAGAAATAGCAATTAGACAGTCAACATTGTGTGAAATATATGCCATAGGTATACAGAGCTGATGCATCTCCACTATCACAAAATATGTGGTATTAAACCTGTATATTATGATCAAGCATTTCAAATAATCTGCCAATACATCAAGACAGTCACTCCCTAGGCAGTATACAGGCGAGTTTTGCTCTACTTAGCTCAGGTACACACACAAGGAAAAGAATATTCTCGAAAAATTAAGAGATATTGTATACACCATAGGTTTGTGTTTTTTTTTTTTTTTTTTTTTGGGGGGGGGGGATGTGAGTGTGTGTCCTATACATAGAGGGGGGAGGGAGTGAGAGAGAGGAAGGCAAAAATCATTAGGTGTTGACCCCAGCATTCAAGATCGATCAATGGTCATCTACTACCAATTTCCAAAATCACCATGAAGAAAATAAAATAAAACTGATTCAGAGGAGAAGCAGCTCAACTCTCACACCTTCCAAAGCATTTATGACAGCCCAAGACTCAATTGCCATTTATTTTTTTACCCCTTTAGTGCTCGGCCAAAAGTATCTCCAATCGATTTATAGAAAAGGATTAATGATGAAGAAAAAATGTGTAAAGCAGACCCTACAAATGTAACTCCCTCTCTTAGCTTTTAGTGCGAAGGTCACAACTGAATCTCAGTCCGATCCTTTGGTTTAAAAGTTATTCGGAAGGGAAAAAAGGCAAACAGGGTGAAAATTGCAGAAGGTTTGACAAAGTATCCATCAGAAATAGAGTTACAGTCAAAGAGGAGCGAAAGGAGTTTTCCATGAGATGGGAAGAAAAAAGTGCCAGAACTTTTATTTTTTGTGATGTTATATACATATTCTATGTAGGAATGACTGTAGGCACGTAATTGTATACATGGTATCAACAGTGGTAAAATGAAAATTCTAGGTTGCTGTGGGTTTAAGGTCATGTTTAATAGCTTTTCAGCCGTCAACCAAACAACAAAGTGGCAAACTTATAAAAGGTACAAATCTGGTTTCCTCATCAAGGAAATTGATTGCAGAAAAGAACCTGAGAAGATTCTCGGCCACCAAACAGAGCTTGATGTGCATACCAGAATAGTGGTAGACCTGGTTCTGGGTTTCTTCTTGTTGCTGGAGTCAAGCTCTCTCTTTTTCTATCTTTCTTTGGGTCCCTTTACATCTACTTTGATTTAATTCAAGAAATTGAAGAGAGAAGAACAAAGAGGAGAAAACAGAGAGAGGAAGAGATAGAAAGACAGGGACTGAAGAGAGTCCCAAACATATTTAGCAGGGCGAGGTTCAAGCTATGACTTGATCGATCTTGAGGGAGTGCAAGCGGGCCCAAATTAACCAGCTTCCTATCCGCAGTTCTAATATCAAAGATACGATAGCAATTGTGGAATGTAAACATGCCCAAACAACTTAAAACACGAAAAGGGATACCTTGGAGGAATCCATGCATCAGCCTTAGCTTGAATTAGTGATGTAAGAGGTCAAGCCTAAATATGTAATAATGCATGCCACATAGAAACAAACAAATAAATGATAAAGGGATACAGAAACACAATAAAAAAGACCATGTACGTTTAAGTGTTTCACAAGAGGGAAAGGAACAAGAAGTGTTTCGCAAGAGAGAATGAGAGAGATTTTCAAACATCCATCAGCGTCTATCAAAAGTCACAACAGAATATGGAGACAGCTTATCGTACTGACATTTAACTTGTGGCAAACACAAAGCTTATTAAATCCTGCAACAGAAGTTTGAATATTCAATCCTGCTCTGCAAGCAGGTCGAATATGATGCCATGATGTACTGAACTATCTGTAACTTCAAAACACTTCGCACAAAACTGTGACTAAAGCCTCATCATAGAAAAATTATGCAAAGATGAAAGTTTAAAAAAAAGAAAAAACCAGATGGTTGAGATGCTCAAAACAAAGACCATAAAAAGAGTCTAAAAAACTCAACAGTTTCTGCATGAAACAAGCATAATGAGATCTAAAGCCCGATGCTGCACCAAAGTATACCGGAGGGTAACATCAACTTAAGCAAGAGATATGAAAGCATGTTCAGGTTCTATACAACAAAACATCTTCAGGAAATTGAGCTAGCACTCACCTTGTAGGTGCTACAGATCGTGCCCTTCTGACATACTGAGTCAGATTTTCAGCATGTTTGTTACCCTCAGTATTCTTTGCTTTTTCAGTCTTCTCACAAGTCGAGTTTTCGCCCCCGCATATATCTTCTTCAGGTGCATTGTTCTCTACTGTTAGTTTACACTGAAGAACAGGAACTGCCTTATTAGCAGCTAGGTCCTTCATATCATCTTCCAAATCTTGAGGATTTGGACTCAGAGTCATCCTACTTATAGCGTCATTTGTAAATATATCAGTTTGGTTTTCTAATTGATCATCTTCTCTCTTCTCAACATTGAAATCCGGTGTCTTATGTTCGCTTTCAGCTAGCATTACACCTTTCTCTTCACGTACTTCTTCTGCTAGAGAATTAGTCTTCCCATCCTCCTGATAATTAGTTTCCACAGAATTGCCAACATTGATATCAACGTGCAACATATTGTCCTTAGTTTCATCCTCATGTGAAGTAACTCCCATATTTGCATCCCAGTCCTCTTTCTCTTTGGTTCCTTTCCTGTTCTTTGACTCGGAGCTTCTTGTTTTGGACACTCCAGAAGTTGTTCTTTTATTTGAGCTCACAGTATTTTTCAATGATTTAGCATTCTGTACCTTAATGGAGTCATCTTCCGCAGTTTTTCTGCTCCCTTCCACATCATCTGAAACCTTTTCTTTCACCTGAGAAGTGGATTCCAGTCTGATATCTTGTGTGGCTTCTTTGACATCACGGCCCTCATCAACAACTACCTCCTCAGCTTTTCCAGGAACATCCACAACCATTGCAGCAACCAGGTCTTCTTCCTTACTAACTTCAGGACCTTTCATTTCTTTGACACAGACCTCTGATGGAGTTTTCTTCTCTGGCTCAATGTAAGCGTCCAGCATCTCAGTATCCTCTTTCAAAGTTTCTGTACTGACCTCGTCACCATCCAAATTCTTCACTTTCTTTTCAGAACTGGGTTTGGTTCTCACCTTGAAACCGTCGGCAGGCATAACTTCAAGCTCAAACCGCTCTTTCCTCAAATCCAACATTTCACGGTCACCATCTTCATACAGAATATTATGCAGCCGCTTCTCATTATCAAAAGCTTTGATGCGTCCAATGAACCATTTTCGTGAGCCTGACCAGTAAACCTTAACTCTTTTGCCAACAACTCTGTCGTTATCATCATCCTCCAAATCTACCAACCGGAAAGCAGGCACTTCCTTCCTTGGGCGCAGCCTAGAAGAACCTATCTCTGGGGACAACCAAAATGCCTCTACTATTTCCCCATCTGCTCCCCTCTTCCGTTTCACAGGAGTGGGATTGTCCTTTTCACTCTCCTTCATCGCAGAATCCTCTCCTTCTGCAATAAGTGTGGCCCCACCTTCTTCCTCACCCTTTCTTGCTGCAGATCTCTTCCCCATAGACTTAACACCAGAAACTGCCCTTCTTACTTCCTCCTTCAGAGGCCCTAGTTTTAGATCATCATCTACATCAATGTCTTTCAGTTTGCTGCTCTGTTTGGACGCAGGTTGCTTTCCCATGGACTTATCATCAGCACCCTTCCGCACCACTTCATTTTTCAGAAGCCCACTCGACAGATCATCTTCTACAGCATTTGTACTTGATTTGCTAACCTGTTTAGCCTCAGATTTCCGTTCCTTAAGCTTGATGCCGTCAGCCCTCCTAAGTACTTCATTCTTCAGAGCTCCTAAATTCAGATCCTCATCGAAAGCAACAGCTTTGGATTTACTACTCCTTTTCACAGACGATTCCTCCTCCTTGGACCAACCAAGAGCAGCCTTCCTCAATTCTTCACCCTCCAAAGCTCCAGTCCTCAGCTCATTATCTACAGAAGCAACTTTCAATTTGTTTGTACCACTGATTACTTTGGGAGCCGCAGACCCATATTCCTTCTTATCCCGTTTCTTAGCCAAACCCTTCTCGGCCATATCAGAAAATCAGAATGCACTAACTGCTAACCTGGTAACACAAAGGATCGTTGGAAAATCCCAGCAATGAAGCACCAGAATTAGTATAAACCCTGCAAAAAAGATGGGGCATAAAAGAGTGAACAAAAAAGGACAGACCAGAAGATTGTACCACCATTAAAAGAAAGACTAATAAAGAAAAAAGAGGCTAAAACATATGATTCAAAAGTATAGACCAGGAAAAAGTAATGAAAAAAGTAGAGTTTACAACCCTGTACCTCTCTCAACAGACGAGTCACACGTTCATGAGAGATGAAGGCCAAAACCAGCAACTGCATTTGTCATATCCAGTCAGTTCAGCAGAGAGTTACACGAATCCATGTGCTGTCAAAAAGACTTGCCATTTGTTGTAAGATTCTTCTCCTTTACCACGAAACGTCAGGATGGCTAGTCTGGCTTCTGTCAAACATAATTCATGTATTAATCACCAAAAGGAAAGAAGTTTTGAGAAGCTACATTTCTGAAGAGAACTTCCTGCTTCATCAGATAACTGAGACAATGTCAGACACTAATTCATCAGACAAAGAACGCCTTAATCCAAGGCAATCCCACAGGAGTCTAAAAGATACAAGAATCATCAACCTATCCTTGTAATAAGTTCTGATTATATCAAAGCAATAAGCTAAACCTATCTTAGCTGCTTCTTTAACACCATTTAATAATTTTTGTGCCTGTCTTATTTGTTCAAGGAGGGGAGTATTGAGTTTAGGAATAGTTCAATGAATCAAAACATTCAAGAAGAAGCCGCAAATAAACAAGCACCAACTCAACCCAATTGAAAGACTAACAGTTACTAAATTGCAGCATGAATGCTGCTCCATTTTACCCAGACTATATCATTATGTCATCTAATTTCTGATTAGAAAATCCAGAAGATTGAACAATATAGACAAGTATATGCATTTTATAGATGTATCTTCAGAATAAACATAAAAAAAAAAAAAAGAAAAAAACACAAAGCAACCATCTGGTGACCTCTAATATCAGGACAAACCTCCCCAAAATATGCACAAGACCAAAGAGCACAAATCCTGCCACTGGAAAACCTCAATTTTCATCACAATAGGATAGAAGCAAACCATATGAAAACTTAAATATGAACAGCAAACCAAGCAGATACGAAAATCAAATTATTGTAAAATCAAACCATTGAAGAGAGACCCAAAACCCAAAAAAAAAAAACAAAACTTTTCAACACAATTGAAGCCCTAGAAAAACACATGCAACCCAAAAATCATAACAAATCCGTGGACATGAAAAAGCAAAAATGGTGATACGAATTCAGCAATCATGTAGCAGGAAACAGAGGTGTGTCTGGGAAACATCTAAGGGTTTGGTTGGAAAACCTCATGCGCTTTCCCATGGGCCTACAACCTCAGACACTGCTCTCAGCAATGAGGACTCTAAAGAAACCCATTGTTGCCAACGAGAAACTTGCAAAACTTATATTTCTTCTAAAGACTTTACCAAGGAGGGTCCTTAAATAGACCTCTCCCAATCCCCGCAGTGAAAATGGAAAGTATATGAAGAAGTTTACCTATTCCTACCCAGAGAGAGCACACAACAATTAAAGCCTTAGAACTAATTCTGGATAAATTCAGTCAGATACTACCAACAACCACGTTGACACTAAAACCTGCTACCAGAGAACTCATATGAAGAATCCACGAGGGTTCAAAAATTTTTATTGTGCAGTGAATTCATTCAATACAGTCCAAAATAGAGACGAAACGGAAAAGCCAAAGTCGACCAAGTGTAAAGGAACCAGACCTAAAATGCTGCCACAAATCAACCCTAGTTTCTGCAAAAGAAAAAGCTCTTAAATTTCTCCAACAAGTGGACCAGATGGACCATTTCACAGGCACCCACCAGAAGAAAATTTGAAAAAAGGCCTCAATTTTGTTGCTACTTGGGCACCAAGTAAAATGGAAGAAACGGGGAAAAAAAAGAGCAAGTGCAGGTTGGATATGGTACCTTGAACCAGAACCACTCTGGCACTGGTGTGTGCGCCTGTGACACTGTGGCAGTGATTTGCTGGGCATTAATGCGAGCATGTAGAGCAGCAGCGTAGCAAATCACAGCGCTGCCTGCGCCATGTCAGCTTCAAAATGGGCGGGAAACATTCTTCGACGTCTCGACACGCGGCTGCATTTGTTTGGGTATTCTGGCACCTGAGGACTGAGATTTCCCAAGTGATTTTCTTGGAGGTATCAAATAAAAGTAACGCCAGGCTCCAGCATAGGCTAATTGCAGAGAATAATAAACAGAGAGAGGCACAGCCCACAACAGGCAACAGGGAAGTGGACTTGTGGCTAATAGCCAAGCTAGCATGTAAAACTCAGGCAAAATATCAAAGAACGCCTTTGATATGTACAATTGAACCACTTGCAACAAGTAGCTCCTGAGGAGTTAACTTAAACTCCTCAAATTCACATTATTCTTAAATCATTTTAAATTCTGTTCAAATATTGAAATTATTAAATTGCAAGCCATTCGACAAGGAGCTTCTATAATCAAACAAAAAATAAATAAAAACGAATTACTCTGTTGTTTTAATCTGTTCTTATTCTACTGGTGTAGGATGATACTAATCCTCTTGCTCAAAAGAAAAAGATAAGGATAACTAAAAATGGATTCAAATTGGGAGGGAATTAATTCCCCCATGGTCATGAGAATGAATAGGGATTAGCTTGGAGCTTTTTTTTTTTTTCTAAGTATTAGGTAGGAGCTGTTGATGTATTACAATCTCTTTTACTTTGAGTGTTTTTTTCGTTGTTTTTTTTTTCTTTTCGCAACTGATCTGTCAAAAAAGAATTCCTCAGCAATATTCAACAATATTCATGTTGTACCATGTAACGTAAGAAATGATGTGATAACTTAATATCCTGCACAAGACAATCCTTCTGTATTGCAGACTGCAGAGCCCCCATTTGCCCTTTTTGAGTGTTTCAAGAGCAAAAGTCTCCATTTGTTTCTCTGCTCAGAAGTCACGTCATGGAGTTCAGAATTCTGAATCCTTTTGGCAACCCCCAACACTAATATATTCATCGAGATACGAAAAGTCTTATTGCAACCAAACGTGACCAAATTCACATGCACACACCAACACGCAACTCACGTGTAATATACTATTGGACAGACATTCTAATAACACTGAACTCTAACCCCATATATAAAATACAACCGAGATTTAAGGAGAGAGAGAGACTTACCGATAGCAGAAGTCGTGAGAGCTCAACTCCAACAGGACAAAAGTAGTGGCATTGTGTCACATCCATGTTACATCAGCTGTGAGGAGCTCCAATTGAGGATTTTGGGTTGACAAGTCTTCAACGATTAGAAGTAGGTATTGTTTTTAATATTTGTTTATTGGCGAAAGTTTTTAAGTTTGAGTATAATGGGTTTTTATGAAAAGTTAGTCGAAAGTTTGAAGGTTATTTGTTAAGAGATTGATTTTTAGTATTGTTTTTCTAAAAATATAGAAAGATGAGTTGATAGAGTGTTTTTAAATATAATTTGTATCTTTCAATTATGCAGATATTGATAGTTTACATTCGAATATATTATTTTTGTCACATTACATTCACTAATTATTGATTTCAGACCGTTTGTACCTTCTTTAAAATTTTTAGTTAATTTAGACAAAATATATTTTTTTGGCATGAAAAATTGATAATTTTGTCCCTATAATTTCTTTGACAATTTTATAAAAGTAAAATCGTAATTTTTAGGCCAAAAAATCATTTTCCTTCTAAATTAATCAAAAAATTTAACAGATGATATAAAAGCATTATAAATCAATATTTGGTAGATATAATGTGATAAAAATAATAAATTGTGGTGTAAAGTACAAGGCCCCCATAATTGAAGGGTGCTAAGTATTTTTATCCCTAATAATTATTCTATAGAGTAACACAAACCAAAAATAAGGCACATAGGCATATTTCACTACTGAAAAATGTATCACTAGCAAGCACTTTAGTTGAGCGAATGTAGATGGTGTGTACCTATACTTTTTATGTTTTGACAAATTCAAAAAAAAAAAAAAAAGAGAGAATTTTGTAGGGTGTTAAGTTTTCTGCTTTTTTGAATGCTCGTAGTTTCCATTTTCTCCACCCTGCGGACATCAAAAAGCAGACAACTCAGAGACTTCTCACATCATACTACGGCTTTCAGGTGAATTGAATAGAAGCTGTTAAAAAAAAAAAAAACATATTCAAGGTCTTGATATATAAAATGAAAACCTTGGAAAAGATGTGAGCTATGTAGATCGAATAAATAAATCAGAAAGCAAAAAGGTATATGGTATTATTTGCTTTCCCATGTAGAAGAAAAAAAAACAATACTTTATTATGGGGAGGAAGGAAAAAAATAGTAGACAATTATAGGATCACTTCAATTGCCTTTAATATATAATTAAGTACAAAAAAGGTCGGGGGGAGTGGTATTTTTCTTAAAATTAATTCAAGATCTTAAATCTTAATGATAATCCAAGATGAGAGAGATCAAGAAGATAAATGATGTTCTTTACATGTACATTGCATGTTTCATGTAAAATTGCTCGATCCATTGAGGATACTTTTCAGAGATAGAAATTTATAAAAGGAATCATGCAGAGCGAATCTGGGGGTCTTCCTTTTAGACAATAAAAAATAGATGAAATTGGCTAATTAATCTACTGGAAAATATCACTTCTACATTTTTCGAAAAATACAAATGCGGCGTGATGATCGAACAATAATCCTCCATCTTTCAACGTGAAGAAATCTGGCGAGTGTTAGCTTGGACAAAATAAAATAAACAAAATTAAGCTTAATCAATTGGCAAAGCGATTACTTTCCCCCAAAAAAGGGTGAAATAATTAGTCCAAATTTTTTTTTATAAATGAAAAAACAATTCAAGGACAGAAGAGAAAACAAGGTGAGAATTTCACACAACAAATGGAGATAATCTGACCTCTTCGGTGAAGATTTTGAGTAGAATGGCAAGAGAATTTATAGTTGTAATCACCAAATTTTAACAAGTATTCTCCGGCCTTACATTAGAGAAAACTTCCCGAGACCCTTTTAAGATTCGAGTAATCTCTCACTGTTTTTACAATACGAAAAAAGGATTATACAACCGAAGATCAAGAGAGAAAATATTTATAGAGGAGAGATTGGGAAGAGAAATTACTTACCATATAAGTTGGGTGTGAAAACTCTCCCAGACAAAGAAAGAAATAAATGAATCTTAATAATTTCCTTTTCTGATGAATTATTTCAGATTTTGTAAATCATAATGAGATTTACAATTTATTTTCTTTATTTATTTATTTTGTGTGGAATTACACGTCCATTGCCTTCATGGCTCGGCATCTACTCCGCAAATGCTGTATTTTTTATTTTGTGCTTTTAGTTTTGAGGTCTAGTGCTACTTTTGCCTAATGAAATCGTGCTGTCACTATCCATTCATTTTGTGTTTGGAAAAAGATAGAGACATCTGGTGAATCCCATTATAATATAAGTCTACCACTTATACAATCCCATTATAATATAAGTCTACCACTTATATCTATTTCTCCAAATTGCAACATCAATTCTCTGTAATTTATTGATATTGTAATATGAAGAAATATATATTAGTGGTGGACTTATATTATAATGAGATTCACCTGTTGTGTCTATCACCTGTTGTAAGACTCATGCTATCTAAAATTTTACATAGGCAACATTTAATAGTGTGAATTTCATCTATTATGTCTATCCAAATCTTACCATGCAATTCAAGCAAGAAATTACAAATAATACTAATCCATCCTAGTACCAGCTACCACAATATTTTTACACTTACCTTAATTGCATGGTGTTACTTAGTAAGAGATAGACACAATAGGTAGATCCTATTGTAGGGTCCATGTTGACCAAAACATTACACAGGCAACATTTAGGGGGTGTTTGTTTGTCAAAATTTCGGGGAATATTCCCGAAATTTTGGAAATCTTTACTTTATTGAGATTTATTGGGGTTTGTGAAAGGTGAAGTATGTATGTGTAAAAGTTAAAAATTTTGGAGTGTGTTTATTTTGTTGGAAATTTCCATGTCACAAAATATTGGGAAAACAACGCCCCCTTAATAGTGTGAAATCCACCTATTGTGTCTATCACTTTACGAATCCCACTATGCAATTTAGGCAAGAAATTGTAGATGATAGTAATCAATTCTAGGACCACCTACCACAATATTTTACACTATCCAAATTGCACTGTATAATTTGGAGAGATATAGACACAACATGTTGACTCTATTGTAGGGCTCATGGTACCAAAAACTTTACATAGGCAACATTTAATACTATGAAATTCACCTATTGTGTCTATCACTTTCCAAATCCCACTGTGCAATTCGGGCAGAACATTGAAGTTGATACTAATCCATCATAAGACAACCTACCACAATATTTTAAACTAGCCGAATTGTATAGTATAATTTGAAGAGATATAAATACAACAGGTAGACCTCATTGTAAGGCCCATGTTGCCCAAAACTTTACATAGATAACATTTAATTGTGTGGAGTCTGCCTATTGTGTCTATTACTTCCCAAATCCCACTATGCAATTCAGACAAGAAATTGAAGATGATACTAATCCATCCTAGTCCCACCTACCACAATATTTTACACTATTCGAATTGTATAATCCGACTTAGAAAGAAATAGACACAATAGATAGATCCTATTATAGGATTTATGTTGCCCAAAACTTTACACGGACAACATTTAATAGTGTGAAGTCCACTTATTGTGTCTATTACTTTCCAAATCCCACTATGCAATTTAAGAAAGAAATTGCAAATGATACCAATCCATCCTAAGACCACCTACCACAATATTTTTCACTAACCAAATTGCATGGTGCAATTAGAATAGAGCTAGACACAACAGGTGAATCCTATTGTAAGGCTATTGCTTCCAAAAACTTTACATAGACAAACATTTAATGGTGTGGAGTCCTATTATGTCTATCACTCTCTAAATCTCATCATGCAATTCCGGCAATAAATTGCAAATAATACTAATCCATCCTATGACAACCTATCACAATATTTTACACTACTTGAATTACATGGTGTAATTTGAAAAGAGACACACACATCCGGTGAGTTCTATTGTAGAGCTTATGCTGCCTAAAATTTTACATAGACAACATTTAATGGTGTAGAGTTCATTTATTGTGTCTATTACTCTCTAGATTCCACTATGCAATTTAGGCAAGAAATTACAAATGATACTAATCCATCCTAGGACCAACTACCTCAATATTTTACACTACTTTTTTACAAAACTAAATAAAACATAAATCTCCTCAATGTTCAAGACATTCTCGAAATTTTTCAGATTTTTTTCGGGTTTGCAAACACACTACTAATCTTACCTATTCCATTCTTTTGAGTTAAAAAGAACAAAAAAAAAAATACTAATCCCGAGAGAAGAGCTCTCTAATGGGATGCTCCTCCGAGAGGCCCCATGTTTTTTGTCACACGCACTTATCCCGCTAACGGATGCAGTAGTCCAGAAGTCAATATCGCTAGGATTCAATCTCTCGCTAGTGGAAGTTTACAAGGAGGATCTTTAGGGTGGATACTTTAAACAACCAATGAAAATTAAAAGCTAGATTAAGTGGGCGTACCTATTGACGTAAAGTCGTAGATATACTGGAAATGGTCGAAGAAACTCCAACTTAAATAGCAAAAGAAAAACAGATGCTGAGCTTCACCAAACAGACAGAAGCACAAGGAAGCATATTAAATAGCATATAGAAAAAATATCTCTAATGAAGAGGGCCTAATTGAAATATTTACAACCACGTACTAATGGAACTCCCCCTAACACTAATTCAATCTTTTCCTTTCTCCTGAGTCTACCCTCAAAGCAAACAAACCCCGAAGATGGGAATTTGGAAAGAGGAAATATAATTAAAAAAAATCACAAATATTGAATAAACCCAAGAAAAATAAAGAATGTCTTCATTTCCCAAACACCAACTAGTCTCCCTAGTAATTGTTGGTTTATCTACCCTCATTGGCTACCTGGAATGACCCGTCCCTCATCAACTTCAAGCCGAGGCAATTAAATCTTTCTCGTCAATATTGCCTGGATGCTTTTCTCCAATCTGTACCAGCTTTCTTCATAACAGGAAACTCTTCATAACTTATGCGCCCATCCTGCAAGATTAAATCAGAACGAGGTTGGAAAAGCGAAATACCATACTATCTATCAACTCTATAAGGGCAGTGTATGACGTCTGTAGAAGAGAACAAGTCATTGGGATTCATGGCAAGAAAACTGATGCCCGGAAACTGCATAAGAGGAATATATCATTTCTGTTGACATCCATAGAAGAGAGACATGGAGATGATATAGGGAATAAAATATGAAACGACACCAAGCAAAATTGCTCAAGGAATGAGCAAATTTGGAGTGCTACAGAACTGATGATGTCTATTCATAACTGTAGGGGGAAATCGCATGAGATTGACAAAAAGAGCACATGATACAGCGTGATGGAAGGAAAACAAGTCTATCGGATGGACTCTTCTGTATGGAAGACAGTGATTGTGGTTGGGATCTATTACACTGGCACCACTAAATTTCAACTCTCCTAATCTTACTGCTGATAGTCCCATTCTGTTCTAATCACACACTCCATCAAGCATTTTTTTCCAGTAAGGACCACAGACCTTGCATCTTATTTAGCCATCGAACCTAAGTTTGAAGCATTCTGTATAGTCATCTTTGACCACATCGGCATCCATTCTATTTGGCCTTGGGGTTTGGTGGCAATGCGAGTGGTTTCTTGAGCAGTTCTATGAGGGTTTTTTCTTTTTGGTGGGGTAAGTAGCTCTATGAGGTTTAGGTCATCAAAACATGTAGGAGTCTTATTTGGTGATCAGTGTCAATGCTGGGCCTGGTGCTGTGCGGGAACCGTCATGATCTTGGTGGCAAAGAAGACTGAATGACTATGGGTGTCGCCTAGATTCAAGTTTGTTGCCTAATACTATATTACCATATATAAAAGTAAGATTAGCAGTACATTAGAAGTTTAAAGCTCTATGATAGCAAGAAGCCCAGAGGAGAGTTGATCCAACACACCAAAAGAAGACATGATGATTCCTAAATAGCAATAGGGTGTGGTTCTCACTATGACTGTTGGGCTGCAGGAACATCCACAATAATTACAGCAACCAGGTCTTCTTCCTTCCTAACTTCAGGATCTTCCTTTTCTTCCACACAGACCTCTCATGGAGTTTTCTTCTCTGGCCCAACGTCATCGTCCAACATCTCAGCATCCTCTTTCAAAGTTTCTGTTCTGACCTTGTCACCATCTTCATACAGAACATTATGCAGCCGCTTCTCGTTATCAAAAGCTTTGATGCGTCCAATGAACCATTTTCATGAGCCTGACCAGTAAACCTTAACTCTTTTGCCAACAACTCTGTCATTATCAGCATCCTCCAAATCTACCAACCGGAAAGCTGGCACTTCTTCCTTGGGCGCAGCCTAGAAGAACCTATCGCTGGTGACAACAAAAATGCCTCTACCATTTCCCCATCTGCTCCCCTCTTCCGTTTCGCAGGAGTGGGATTGTCCTTTTTACTCTCCCTCAACGTAGAATCCTCTCCTTATGCAATAAGTGTGGCCCCACCTTCTTCCTCACCCTTTCTTGCTGCAGATCTCTTCCCCATAGACTTAACACCAGAAAATGCCCTTCTTACTTCCTCCTTCAGATTTAGTATAAACCCTGCAAAAAGGATGGGGCATAAAAGAGTGCACAAAAAAAGACAGACCAGAAGATTGTACCACCATTCAAAGAAACATTAAGAAAGAAAAAAGAGGCTAAAACATATGATTAAAAAGAATAAACCCGGAAAAAGTATTGAAAAAAGTAGAGTTTACAACCCTGTACCTCTCTCAACAGACGAGTCGCACATTGAGAGGTTCAGGGTTGTGCCCTCTCAACCCTGTACATCTCTCACCAGATTGTGGAGTATTGAGTTTAGGAATAGGTCAGTGAATGAAAACATTTAGTTCAGTGAATGAAAACTTTCAAGAAGAAGCCATAAATAAACAAACACCAACTCATTCCATTGGAAAGCCTTAACAGTTACTAAATTGCAGCATGAATGCTGCTCCATTTTACCCAGACTATATCATTATGTCATCTAATGTCTGATTAGAAAATCCAGAAGATAGAACAACATAAACAAGTATATGCATTTGATAGATGTATGTGCAGAATAAACATTAGAAAAAAACAAGGGGCAAAAAACGCGAAGCAGCCATCTGGTGACCTCTAATATCAGGAAAACCCTTCCCAAAATATGCACAAGACCAAAGAGCACAAATCCTGCCACTGGAAAACCTCTATTGCCATCACAATAGGATAGTAGCAAACCATATGGAACCGTAGATATGAACAGCAAACCAAGCAGATACGAAAATCAAATTATTGTAAAATCAAACCATTGAAGAGAGACCCAAAACCCAAAAAAGTCAAAACTTTTCAACACAATTGAAGCCTAGAAAAACACGTGCAACCCAAAAATCATAACAAATCCGTGGACATGAAAAAGCAAAAATGGTGAAACGAATTCAGCAATCATGTAGCAGGAAACAGAGGTGTGTCTGGGAAACATCTAAGGGTTTGGTTGGAAAGCCTCATGCGCTTTACCATGGGCCTACCTACTACCTCAGACACTGCTCTCAGCAACGAGTACTGTAAAGAAACCCAATGTTGCCAACGAGAAACTCGTAAAACTTATATTTCCTCTGAAGACTTCACCAAAGAGGGTCCTTAAATAGACCTCTTCAAGTGAAAATGGAAAGTATATGAAGTTTACCTATTCCTACCCAGAGAGAGCACAAAACAATTAAAGCCTTGGAAACCAATTCTGGATAAATTCAGTCAGATACTACCAAAAACCACGGTTCGCATTAAAAACTGCTACCAGAGAACTCAGATATGAAGAATCCAGGAGGGTTCAAAAAACTTTATTGTGCAGAGAATTCATTCAATACAGTCCAAAATAGAGACGAAACGGAAAAGCCAAAGTCGACCAAGTGTCCTGAAATGCAGTTTCTGCAACAGAAAAAGAGTGGACCAGATAGTTGAAGAAACTCTGAAAAAAAATGCCTCAATTTTGTTGCTACTCGGGCACCAAGTAAAATGGAAGAAACGAGCGAAAAAAGCAAGTGCAGGTTGGATATGGTACCTTGAACCAGAACCACTCTGGCACTGGTGTGTGCGCCTGTGACACTGTGGCAGTGATGTGCTGGGCATTAATGCGAGCATGTAGAGCAGCAGCGTAGCAAATCCCAGCACTGCCTGCGCCATGTCAGCTTCAAAATGGGCGGGAAACATTCTTCGACGCACCAAATAAAAGTAACGCCAGCATAGGCCAATTGCTGAGAATAATAAACAAAGAGAGGCACAGCACAGTGGGACTGGACTTGTGGCTATAGCCAAGCTAACATGTAAAACTCTCAAGCTATCAAAGAACACATTTGATATGTACAATTGAACCACTCGCAAGAAGTAGCTAATGAGGGGAGTTAACTTAAACTTATCTAATTCAGATTATTCTTAAATCATTTTAAATTCTCTTCAAATATTGAAATTTTTATTTTGCAAGCTATTGGACAAGAAGCTTCTATAATCAAACAAAAAATATATAAAAACGCTAATCTGACTCTTGTTTGATTATAAATAATTCATCTGCAACTTATATTTTGGCTCTTGTTCCTGTTCGTCTTATTGTATAGACTTAAGAGTCGAATAATACCACCTCACACTGCAAAGAAACAAGCCCTATTTGAAAGACATTTGGCATACATGTATTCTCAGTGATTTATTAAGTACCTAATAAACATCATCTAGTAATCTTACTAAAAAGAAAAGGATTCACTAAAAATGGACTCAAATTGGGAGGGAAGTAATTCCCCCAGCACCCTCTGGGGATAAAATTGCCAAATCTGGATTAAAAAGTGTAGAAGTGAAAGGGGCTGATGGAAATGCTAGCACTCAGTCTGCCAACCCAAAATCGGGACCTCCTTCTTCGGCAAAATCTCGCATTCATCTAACACCAGAAGCCTTCTCAAGGCACAGCAAGCCCCTGACTTGGGCTAAAAGAATGCAAAATAGACTCCCCATTCCCCCTTAACCTCGCACAGCTCAACAGACGAGTCGCACATTGAGAGGTTCAGGGTTGTGCCCTCTCAACCCTGTACATCTCTCACCAGATTGTGGAGTATTGATACATAGTTCAGTGAATGAAAACTTTCAAGAAGAAGCCATAAATAAACAAACACCAACTCATTCCATTGGAAAGCCTTAACAGTTACTAAATTGCAGCATGAATGCTGCTCCATTTTACCCAGACTATATCATTATGTCATCTAATGTCTGATTAGAAAATCCAGAAGATAGAACAACATAAACAAGTATATGCATTTGATAGATGTATGTGCAGAATAAACATTAGAAAAAAACAAGGGGCAAAAAACGCGAAGCAGCCATCTGGTGACCTCTAATATCAGGAAAACCCTTCCCAAAATATGCACAAGACCAAAGAGCACAAATCCTGCCACTGGAAAACCTCTATTGCCATCACAATAGGATAGTAGCAAACCATATGGAACCGTAGATATGAACAGCAAACCAAGCAGATACGAAAATCAAATTATTGTAAAATCAAACCATTGAAGAGAGACCCAAAACCCAAAAAAACCAAAACTTTTCAACACAATTGAAGCCTAGAAAAACACGTGCAACCCAAAAATCATAACAAATCCGTGGACATGAAAAAGCAAAAATGGTGAAACGAATTCAGCAATCATGTAGCAGGAAACAGAGGTGTGTCTGGGAAACATCTAAGGGTTTGGTTGGAAAGCCTCATGCGCTTTACCATGGGCCTACCTACTACCTCAGACACTGCTCTCAGCAACGAGTACTGTAAAGAAACCCAATGTTGCCAACGAGAAACTCGTAAAACTTATATTTCCTCTGAAGACTTCACCAAAGAGGGTCCTTAAATAGACCTCTTCAAGTGAAAATGGAAAGTATATGAAGTTTACCTATTCCTACCCAGAGAGAGCACAAAACAATTAAAGCCTTGGAAACCAATTCTGGATAAATTCAGTCAGATACTACCAAAAACCACGGTTCGCATTAAAAACTGCTACCAGAGAACTCAGATATGAAGAATCCAGGAGGGTTCAAAAAACTTTATTGTGCAGAGAATTCATTCAATACAGTCCAAAATAGAGACGAAACGGAAAAGCCAAAGTCGACCAAGTGTAAAAGAACCAGACCTGAAATGCACCCTCAAATCAACCCCAGTTTCTGCAACAGAAAAAGCTCTTAAATTTCTCCAACAAGTGGACCAGATAGACCATTTCACCGGCACCCACATGAAGAAACTCTGAAAAAAAATGCCTCAATTTTGTTGCTACTCGGGCACCAAGTAAAATGGAAGAAACGAGCGAAAAAAGCAAGTGCAGGTTGGATATGGTACCTTGAACCAGAACCACTCTGGCACTGGTGTGTGCGCCTGTGACACTGTGGCAGTGATGTGCTGGGCATTAATGCGAGCATGTAGAGCAGCAGCGTAGCAAATCCCAGCACTGCCTGCGCCATGTCAGCTTCAAAATGGGCGGGAAACATTCTTCGACGCACCAAATAAAAAGTAACGCCAGCATAGGCCAATTGCTGAGAATAATAAACAAAGAGAGGCACAGCACAGCCCATAGGGGACTGGACTTGTGGCTAATAGCCAAGCTAACATGTAAAACTCTCAAGCAAAATATCAAAGAACACATTTGATATGTACAATTGAACCACTCGCAAGAAGTAGCTAATGAGGGGAGTTAACTTAAACTTATCTAATTCAGATTATTCTTAAATCATTTTAAATTCTCTTCAAATATTGAAATTATTATTTTGCAAGCTATTGGACAAGAAGCTTCTATAATCAAACAAAAAATATATAAAAACGCTAATCTGACTCTTGTTTGATTATAAATAATTCATCTGCAACTTATATTTTGGCTCTTGTTCCTGTTCGTCCTTATTGTACTCTCTTTTTTAGACTTAAGAGTCGAATAATACCACCTCACACTGCAAAGAAACAAGCCCTATTTGAAAGTCTTCGACATTTGGCATACATGTATTCTCAGTGATTTATTAGAGTACCTAATAAACATCATCTAGTAATCTTATTGCTAAAAAGAAAAGGATAAGGGTCACTAAAAATGGACTCAAATTGGGAGGGAAGTAATTCCCCCATGGTGAGGATGTATAGGGATTAGGTAGGAGCTGTTGATGTATTATAATCTCTTTTTCTTTGAGTTTTTTTTTTTTTTTTTGGCAATTGATGTGTCAAAAAAAGAATTAATCAGCAACATTCAACAATATTCATGTTGTAACTTAATAAATGATATGATAACGGAAGACATGTTTATTTGTAAAAATATTATAAAATACAGTATATTCAACAAAATTTACAAAATAAATATCTAAAATCTCAAAAAATCATACACAAATACTAATATTTTTTTTACTATAAAACTCTAATATTTTTTCACACAAATTTAAATATTTTTTTCAAAAAGAAAATTCTAACAAATCTTCTCTCTATTACTTTTTTTCTTTTTTTAACCAAATTTTAATATTTTTTATTAAAAAATGACATCAAATCAACTCTCTAAACATTTTTATAAATTCTAATAAAAATTAAAAATCTTTTTAAACGAAAATCCTCAAGATATACTGCACAAGACAACCCCTTTTGTATTGCGGACTGCAGAGCCACCATTTGCCCTTTTTGGGTGTTTAAAGAGCAGAAAGTCTACTTTTGTTTCTCTGCCCGGAAGTCACATCGTGGAGTTCAGAATTCTGATTCCTTTTTGGCAACACGCAACACTAATATATTGATTTAGGAACGTAAAGTCTGATTGTAACCAAACGTGACCAAATGCACATGCACCACCCCACCCCACACAACTAAAAATTATCTATTGGACAGACATTCTAATTTCTAAATAACAATAAACTCTAACCCCATATATAAAATACAACCGAGCTGTAAGGAGAGAGACACAGAATAACTTACTGAGAGCAGAAGTCGTAAGAGCTCAACTCCAACGAGACAAAAAGTAGTGGCACTGTATCACCTCCATATTACATCAGCCGTGAGGAGTTCCAATTGAGGGCTTTGGGTTGAAATTTTTTTCTCCTGGTCGGATTGAAAGTTCAAAACCATAAAAAGTCTTCTTTTTATATTTCTATTTTTATAGGCGAAAGTTTTTAGATATTGACTTTTTTAGATTTTTATGAAAAGTTAGTCGAAAGTTTGAAGGTTACTTAGAGTTTGGATAAAAAGGTGGATAAGTCTGATAAGATGTTGATAGAATTTTTTTTATAATTGAATTGTATCTAGAATGACTTGAGGAAAAGTGAAAAGTGAAAGTCTTTGTTACGGTTCCTGAATGGACCTCCATTCTTTGTATCACCATTAAATATAATTAAGGTCATAACTATATGGGTCTCCAATATATTATTTTTGATGTTTTTAGATCATTTCCATCTTTTATCAAAAAAAATTCGTTAGTTTTGATGAAAATTTATTTGTTAGCCCAAAAATTACGATTTTACCCTCATAAAATGGTCATGTCATAAAAATTATGAGGAAAAATTGTTATTTTGAATATAAAAAAATCATTTTTCGTCAAAATTAATCAAAATTAATAGAGGGTGCAAATAGTTTAAAACAAATAATTGGTTGGTATAATTGTGACAAAAATAATAGATCAGGATGTGAAGTGTAACGCCCTCATAGTTAGAGGGTGCAAAGTGTTTTTGTCCTTATCCCTAATAATTTCAAGTCTCTAGAATTAACAACTTGTCTTAAGAAGGTCCTTCCATCCAAACATAGACCAAAAAACAAGGCACATAGGCATATTTCATTATTGAAAAATGTATCACTATTAATTAAGTGACTTGAGTTAAACAAATCTAGCTGGTATGGACCTATATTTTTTATGTTTTGACAAATTCAAAAAAACAAAAACTTTAGAATTTTGTGTTAAGTTTTATGCTTTTCTGAAAACAGACAACTGAGAGACTTCTCATATCATACTAACTACTGAGGTATCAACCCGGCTTTGAGATGAATTGAATGGAAGCTGTAAAAAAAAAACATATTTCAAGGTCTTGATATATAAAATGAAAACCTTGGAAAAGATGTCAGCTATGTATCTAATAAATAAATCAGAAAGCAAAAAGGTATACGGTATTATTTGCTTTCCCATGTAGAAGAAGAAAAAAATTTATTATGGGGAGGAAGGGAAAAAATAGTAGACAATTAGGATTACTTCAACTGCCTTTAATATATAATTAAGTACAAAAAAAGGCCGGGGGAATGGTATTATTCTTAAAATTAATTCAAGTTCTTAAATCTTAATGATAGTGCAGGATGAGAGAGATCAAGAAAGAGAAATTATGTTCATTTTCATGTAAAATTTCTCGATCCAGTGATGATACTTGTCAGAGATAGAAAATTGTAAAAAAAAAGTCATGCAAAGCGAATCTGAGGGTCTTCCTTTTTGACAATAGAGAAATAGATGAAATTGGCTAATTAATCTACTGAAAAACATCACTTTTACATTTTTTGAAAAATAAAAATGTGGCAGGATGATCGAAAAATAATCCTCCATCTTTCAACGTGAAGAAATCTGGCGAGTGTTGGCTTGGACAAAATAAAATAAACAAAATTAAGCTTAATCAATTGGCAAAACGATTACTTTTTTTTTTTTCTAAGCGGCAAAAAGATTACTTACCCCCAAAAAAGGGTGAAATAATTTGTGCAAAAACTTTTTTTATGAATGAAAAAACAAGTCAAGGTTAGAAGAGAAAACAAGGTGAGAATTTGATGTAGTGCTTGATACAAGTGGCGATAATCTGACTTCTTCCGTGGAGAATTTGAGCAGAATGGCAAGAGAATTTATAGCTGTAATCAATAAAATTTAGCAAGTATTCTCCGGCGTTTCATCGGAGAAAACTTTCTAAAGCTCTTCTAAGAGTCGAGTAACCTTTCACTGCTTTTACAATATGAATAAAGGATTATAAAATTGAAGATCGAGAGAGAAAATATTTATAGAGGAGAGATCGGGGAGAGAAATTACTTACCATACAAGCCGTATATTAAAACTCTCCGGTTAAATAAATGACAAAGAAATAAATAAATGAATTATAGTTTCCTTCTCCGATGAGATATTCGAAGTTTTGTAAATCATAATGAGATTACGGTTCTTATATATGTTTTCAACAATAATCCATTTTATACTTGGCTACTCAACTGTCGCGTGTCAAATTATTAAATCTATTTCCACATCACCTATGACAAATAATACATCCTATAATTGCCTTTAATAATTAATTGAAAATTTACCACTATATCAATTTTTTATTCATTTGTGCTTTTAGTTTTATGGTCTAGTGAGTGCTACTTTTGCCGAATGGCATCGTGCTGGCACTACCCATTTTGCGTTCACAATTCCCCCTTTACAGGAAGCGAGAAATGAAGTTTTAAGGAAAGACTTTACTCCGGCAGATGAGAGAGAAGACGAGGGAAAACAAACAAAAAAAGATTTGGAGTCTGAAGAAAGGAAAATTACTCAGACAGAGAGAGAGAGAGAGGAGTTACTCGGGAGAGGAGAGAGAGGCCGAGGAAAACAAATAAAAATAACATTTTGAAGTCTCACGAAAGGGAAGTTACTAAGATAGACGAGAGACAGAAAGGAAAAAAAAAATTAAAATTCTGCGTAATTTATTGATGTTGGTAGAGATAGATAAAAGAGACGGATTTATGTTACTTAATGTTATTTATATAAAATTTGAATAATATGAATTTTATTATGAATCTATTTATTGTATCATTTTCTTTTTAAATTATACTATACAATTAAGTAGGTTAATGATATAATTTGAAGATAAATATATACAATAAGTTAATTTTATATTATTTAATATTGTCTATATAAAATTTTAATATAAACTTTACAATGAAATATATTTATAATATTTATCTTTTTTTAAATTACACTACACAATTCAAACATAAATTTAAAAAGATCTGGTATAAAAAAAAATATATCATTCTAATTGTAAATATTTTATCTTGTGTGTTAGAGTTAAAAGGCAGACAATATAGAAGAAAAGGACCCAATGGAGTTACAATCGTATCGGAAGATAAACGTTGCAGCGCAGAAATCTATGCAAAAAGAATCGTCTTTTGCATGAATTTGGACTATTGTGAAAAATATACCTAACCCAGGAAAGAAACCGGGTATGTTTGGTTTGTGTTTGGAAACGTTTTTTTTTTTTTTTTTCTCTTTAATGATTAAGAATTTTTTTTGAAATATATATTTTTTAAGTGTCAATAGTGGGATCTACAACAAAGGTGAGATGTTGGATTAATTGAGGTTAGCTATTCTGACATTGCTGACGTGGCACTGCCATTAGTAAAATTAACAGAAGACTGGCGAAGAACCATTTTATTGAAGGGTAGAAAATTCAATGAGTGAAATTTGCATTATTTAAACCCAATTACTATTTCGTAAAAAGGGGATAAAACTTAGGGATTAAAAGTGAGTGAAATTTACATTGTTTAAACCCAATGACTATTTCATAAAAAGAGGAAAAATTTAGAGACTTAAAAATGAAAATTTTCTGTTTTGAAAGTTAAGGAGAATTTAGTTAGTACTTGAGTTGTATGTATTGAATAAGCCACCAATAATGTGAACTTTGAGAAAATACCACATTGAATACGAATATCTCAAAATTTTTGCAAAATCCTTACGCAAACATGAAAGTGCCATCAATTTCTCCAAACATTTACCTCGGTTGACTTCTTTATCCCTATTAATTATATCTAAAATGACGACTTTATCCCTATTTTATTTTTTAAAACAAAGTTAATTTTTTTCTACCTTTTTTCACTAACCCCAAGTATTATTTAACACCTCAATAATTAGTCTAAAAAGTCCACAACCACCTGCCGGCTGCCACAATATCTTACACTATTTTCTCACAAAAACCCAATAAAACTCAAATCTCCACCATTTCACAAAATTCCCTAATTTTGTTCAGATTTGTAGAGTTTGCGAACACACGGGTACATGTTACTTATTTCATTCTTTGAGTTTTAAAGAAGGAAAAAAAAAAAAAACTAATCATAAGAGAAGACCTCTCTAATAGGTTGATTCTCCGAGAGGTCTTTCGTAAGTTTTGTCACACACACTTATTTATCCCACAACACGTGCAATAGTGAAGAACTCAATATCAATAGTAGGGGTGTGCAAGACTTGATTGGTACCGAACTTCCTTCATGGTCGGGAGGAGTCTGACCTAAGGGGGTGGCTAACAAACACCACTACATCGAACTTGGTCGAGGTCAAACGAAACGATCAAGGTCGATCAGGATCTAAATAACCCTATTCAGTAGGATTCAAACTCATACTAGTTACTAAGTAGAATTCTAAACCTTTGATTAAATCGCTCAATAGCGATAGGATTACTGTTGCTCTAACCTCTAAATATTGTTCCACCTTTCTACTGCTGAGCTGTTGTCTTGGAGACTTCTGTTTGTTAACAAGAGTATTTACGATGGAGACAACCTTTTTTCCTTTTTTTTTTTTTTTATATATATATTTCTATTTGACAGAAACCGACTTATTCAATTTTTTTCTTTCCAATTTGACACGCACCTATTTGCTTCCGTGTGCAAAAAGATATATGAAGAGAATATCAGTAATCGACCACATTCCAAAGGACTAATATGACAGCCGCCCCTTCGCTTCAAAAGTCATTCAATTTTTTTTTTATATGGGTTAAGCTCAGGTCTGCCCCTCTTAGACCAAGGCGCCCAGCCCACCCAGTCCGTTTGTTTTTTAAAAAAAAAAAAAAACAAAAAAAAAACCAGGGGTTTAATTCGGCTGTCCCGAAATCCCTCCTTCTCTCCAGACACCCTACGCCCAGTCCTCTCTCTCCGCCTCTCCCTCTCAGCTCACTCCCTCTCCTCTCAGCTCCTCCACCGGCGTCCGGCGACCTCTCGGCCTATCCCTCACAGCTTACTCCCTCTCATCTCGGCTCACTCCCTCTCAGCGGCTCAGCTTCTCTTCTCTCTCTCTCTCAACCGCCCAGTGCCACCGTCGATTGCCGCGTGCCTCTCGGTACTCCGTTCTCGTGCAGGTATCCCTCTTTCAGCCTCTCTCTAAATTCTAATAGCTTGTTGATTGTAATTTGTGAATTTGTTATTAGTTATCTA
>CM025849.1:34593960-34615492 GCA_003952965.2 Morella rubra
TCTTACTGTGTTCTGCGATGTTTCGGGTCTTTGAGCTCATGGTAGTTCTTGAGCCTTTGTCTCATTTATTGGATTTTAAATCTTAGATATGTTGGCTGTTTCTAATTTGTTGGTTCCGGATTTCAGGTCCGGTTGTTGTTTATGTGTAAGGCCTTATGCCGTTTACCCTGTAACTGGCCTTTTGGGTTCTTCCTTGTGGTGTTCATACTGTATTTATTACCCCTTCTCCAGTTACGAATCAAATTATCATTTGCCAAAAAAAAAAAAAAATTCTGCTACAGTTCAACCTATTCAACATCTTCCAAAACTCTCTCAATGGGATTGATCAGTACATATGGGCCCCCGGATCCCCAGGGCTGCTTCTCTCGATTCCTGGGACGCTGGCTTCTTGGCTCGGTTAATGTAGTTTTGTTTTTCTTCCGTTTTCAGTTGTATGTTTTTATTTAAAAAAAAGAAAACAACCTCATGTTCAAGGCGTGTTTTCGTACTCTTGAATTGATGAATCTGTATCTATATACAGAGCATAAGTCGAAATAGTATAAAATACAATGAAAAGAGAAAAACTTCTCACTGCGAAGAAGATGAGGATGTAGACGAAGAAGAAGTGATGGGGGGGGTGTTATGGCACATACATTGAAGGTCATGGATGACTCTCTTCCTACTGATGTCGAGTTTGGAACAAAGAACACAGTATCTCCCTCGAAATTCTTCGTCTTCCGTTTCGTCTCCATCATCATCATCGTCTTCTATGTCGTCTTCAATATCTTCCTCTCCCCCTACCTCAGTATCCTTCCAGCCTGTGTAAGACAATCCCATCATGGAAAGAATCACCGGAAGAATTTTATCAATGCTACCATCATACCATCTTCTTCCCTTCTCCCATAACAATAGCGGAGCAATAACCATTGCTGTTCCAACCCCAAAACCAATTCCAGTCAGTATGAGCTGCCAATCAAAACCAATCACCATAGTCGATGCTGTTTCTTGAGTTTTTGGTGCTGCTGAAGGGGGTACCGCTTCAGCATTGCATTTTACCTTCAAAGGGAAGCCACATAATCCTTTGTTACCTTCATAGGTATCTTCTGAAAAAGTAGAAAATTGCTTGATCACAGGAATCTGCCCCACCAATTGATTGAAAGAAAGGTTTAGGACTGCAAGGAAAATAAGACCTTCTGCAAGTTGCGTAGGAATGTTCCCCGTAAGCTTGTTGCTTGACAAGTCCAATGACTCAAGATTGCTCAGATTCCCTAGAGATATCGGGATTTGGCCTGTAAGAGCGTTATGAGATACATTGAGAAGGTAAAGTGATTTGAGTTGTCCTATTTCTTCTGGTATTACCCCATCAATATGATTGCAAGAAATATCAATCGAGGTGAAGATAGTCAGGATCTTCACCAGCTCGATATCTAGACCTTTGACGGTAACTGTAACCGTATCTTGATAGTAGAACTGACCGAATCCCAGGACTTCAAAATGGAGGCGCTTGAGCTTTGATTGGGTTTCATCTTCGCCACCAACCATTGCTTTCCAGGTAGAAAAGCATTTTACTGGAAACTTACCAGTGAAATTGTTGGAAGCGACATCTACAATTTGAAGCCTCGGCCAGGTGACATTATGCCCTTGACAACCAATGGATCCGTTAAATTTATTATATCTCAAAACAAGGACACGCAGCATGGATATGTTCTTCAAGTAACAAGGGAAAATGTCCTCGAGTTGATTGTTCCCAACGTTCAAGACCTCCAACTTTGTGCAATCAGCGAGAGACTTGGGTAGCTGTCCTTCCAGTTGGTTCCCGCTGAGATCTAAAGTTTGTATTTCACAACTGTCAGGAAATGCATCAGGAATTGCACCACTGAGGTTGTTTCTCCTTAGATTCAGCACCCCAAGAGTCTCACTCATTTCAATCAAGCACTGGGGAATTGTGTTACTGAAGGAATTATCAGACAGATCAAGAACTTGGAGATAAGTGGCATTGCACATTGATACAGGGATACTCCCGTAGAATTTATTACTTGAAAGAGAGAAGAAATAAGCGACGGTAAGGGAGCTTCCAATGTCAGCTGGGATGACAGAGCTGAACTGATTCCCTGACAAATCCAAATACGTGGCAAATGGTGGCAGAACTGGGAGTTGCCCCCGGAGATGGTTGAAGCTAATGTCCAGGACAGCCAAAGAAGAAAGATTGAATAAAGATCCTCGCAGAGTCGACAAAAGGTTGAAAGAGAGATTTAATTGAAGCAGATTAGGAAGTTTCCCGATCCAACTGGGTACCTCTCCGGTAATCTGGTTATCTGAAAGGTCTAGCACTGTCAATTGGGATTGGTTTCTCAGGAAATCAGGAAATGTTTTCAAGTTGCTGGAGGCTAATTTTAATGTTGTAATATGGGGAAAGGAGTGTGATGAAGAACTTGAACCGTTATATGCAATCGATAGGTTGTTGTACGAAAGATCAAGATTCGAAAGATTTCTCAACTGCTGAACTGCATTAATTTGAAAGGGACCGCTGAAGTAGTTTGAAGAAAGTGAGAGGAGCTTAAGACCACGGAGTTTAAAGAAAGACAACGGTATTGGCCCTTCCAATTCGTTGCTACTCAAATCAAGGGTATCAAGTAGGTAAGAAGAAATATTGGAGAGTTTATTGAGTTGACCAGAAAACTGGTTGTTGGAAAGCTGTAATTTCCGCAACGATGGCAGCGAAAACAGATTCAGTGGAATACTTCCATTCAGTGAATTGTAACGCAAGTCGAGGTTCACCAGATTCAGGAGCTCTTGCCAGCTGCTATGAGTAATCTGACCTGTTAAATGATTATGGGCGAGTTTTAATTCGGTCAGATTCTTGGCTCTACTGAGAGATGGAATTGGTCCGGTCAAATTGTTGGAGGACATGTCCAAATAAAGCAAGTGAGAAAGCTTTGCCATTGAGTTTGGGATTGATCCACTGAAATTGCAACTTGAAAGATCTAATCTGGACAATATTGTAAGTTCACCAAGAGAATGTGGCAGATCCCCTGAGAAATTCGTACTGGTAAGAACCACGGTCCTAAGATGTCCATTCCGAGGAAAATCTGGCAAAGAACCACGAAGTAGTGGATTGTTAGACAAGTCCAGAATCTGTAGTGTTGGTACCTGAAAGATCTTCTCTGGAAATATGCCGTCCAATCCGCAAGAACTAAGACCCAATGTCTTCAAATTTCTGAAATTTGCGAAGAACTCTGGAACTGGAGTGGACAGATTGTTATTATCCAGACGAATAATCGAGAGGGCCTGAAGGTTCATCAAGGAGGAATTCACGGGGCCTGAAAGATAACAATTTGACAAGCTCAAAACTCTCAGCTTTGGCAGTGAAGACGATATGGGTAGGCACCACTCATTTCCTCGTGCTGATATGTTTACACCATCAAGATAAAGTTCTATAAGCTCCGGAAGGTTCTGAACCAGCATTTCTAAATGTGGATTCTCAAGTTTCAGCAGAGATGTCCCGAGGAACTGCAGGGTAGATAAATCAAGAATAACCAACCTCGTCAAGCGCGAAATCGCAATAGGAATCTGTCCTGCAAAGCCAGCATTCGATAGGTTCAAGTAGCTCAAATTCTTTAGCTTCTCAAACTCGGATGGAATCTCAGAATTGTACAAGTTGTTATATGCCAAACTCAGATTCTGGAGGTATTGAAGACTGAAGATGCTACTTGAATTGTCAAGTCCCCCCGTGATGGATTCACTGCTCAGGTCGAGACCAATAACACGTCCCCCGCTGCAGTTTACACCTTTCCACGAACAGCAATCGGCACTTGGATCCCAGTAAACAAGTTTCGTGGAAGAGGTATTGTTGTATTGGAGGCTGTTCTTCAATTTGAGTAACAAGGATCGCTGATCGTCCAGACATTGGCCAGAGACCAGAAAGACGCAGAAGCTGAGCAAAATTGAGCATACAGGTATAAAGAAGAGCCATGAAAAGCAATGAATTCTCATTGGAAACTGTAACAAGAGGCACCCATGCGGCAAACTATTGGAGATGCGATGAAGTTAATGGTGGGTAAAATCCCATGAACAAGACCCTTTTGACCTCTGCCTCTGAGTCGCGGTCGTGGCCGACAGCAACTACTCGGGTTTGGCACGGAACGGCGACCGAAAGTGTAGAATGGGAGGAAGAAGAAGAGAAGAAGAAGAAGCCCGGACAGGAGAAGAGAAAGGGGGTCGAGAAAGGGTTGGTCAACAGAGAAGAGCCGTCTTAAGTTAACCGCGCCTGACTGATAAAGGCTTTCTTGGCTGATCTTGGAAAGAACGCGTTTTGTGTCGGCTTTTCTTTTATTGGACGGATGACTCTTGCAGCTTTCGGACTAGGAGCTCCTGCTAACCACTAGCTTAGAAAAATCAAACCATTGCTATAAACTTTTGCAAATAGAATAATGAGTGGGCTTCAATCCACTGGGTGTGTACCGTTTAAAATGTGGTACACCTTGGAAGAGCATATAAACCTCAATTATCTTGAGCTTCTCTGAATCTCTCTGGTTTTTTTTTTGGACGGTAGCTCTTGCCAAATAAGCCAAATTCACATCAGCTTGGAAGCGACCCCGATATTCAAAGCAAGCGGTGGGACCAGCCAAATAGATCCAATGCCTAAAAAAGAATATTCTGATGACTGTAGGTTTCAAAGTCCAGGGTCTTTACTTATGGTCGCATGTCTTTGCGCCTAATAACTTTCTTGGCGTCTGATTAAATACATAGTCGGAAGATTGTGTTGTGGCCCTGACAAGCTCAAGCCCCCATCTTTGACAATGCAGAATTCAAGATAGCAGAAAAAATTGGTGATTCTTGGATTATAAAAAGAGTGAATTATTCAGAAAATAATTTCTTGGGTGGTGGTTGAGGAAATGTCCTTTAAACTTCAGGGTTAAAAAGGTTGTCTGTAATCTTCCACAAACTGGTCTTTGAAGTCTTATAAAATCTGGTCTGGTTCCATTACTCAGTAATGTTTTTTCACTTGTAACGGAAGAATATTTACAAGCCAGGATAACACAGAAGTCAAAACAAAACCAATAAAAAAATTTAACTGAAATGCAAATAAGGTAAATCTAGTTTAGAAAAAAAAGTTTGGCAGATTTTTCTGTTCTTTCTTTGGAAAAGTCAAAACAGAGTTATCCATTACCAATCTTAGGAGGACGCATAGCTATATCCACCTCCGGCAGTGGCGAAACCATGTCAAGCAACCGTCCGCTGCGGCAATGGCACCAGAACAAGAAGCCCCCGCCGAAAAAGACAAAACTCTACCAGAGTCCAGAGCCTTTAATAAAATTCTACTTGCCACGTCAGCCGAAAAATTTTCCAATCCCCTTGAGCCAATATTTTATTTTATTTTTTTCTCTAAATTGAGCCAATATTTTATGAATGCTTTTATTGGGTATAATGTCTAGTACCCCACGCTATTGACTTTGAACCCTTAAATCATGTTGAAAAGGTTATCCTTGATTAGGACTTGCACACAATAAATATATTCCCTTTCACATGCAAATATATATAATTGAGTCCGGATTAGAAAAGAGTGTCCAACTGCTTTTCACACAAAATAAAGACAAAAATTGGAACAGTTTATGTTCTTTTTTAATTCTAGAATTACTATGGACAAACTTTTGAGGGGGAGAAATACGAAAATCACTGTTAGCCGTTAAATTGTAATTAATTAACTTCTCAAAACCGTTAACCGTAGGTTTAATCCTTAACTTTTAGTGATTGAATAAAGGTGGGTACAAAAAAAGACCAAACAAAAATAACCTATTCTGGTCCTGTTCCGACAGCAAATTTTGGTTTCAAAAAAATTTCAATTCCTATATGAGCTTTTTTGACCAACTTTATTTTGGGTTAGAATTTTGACCAAAGTTTTTGTTATATATCATAAATTAAAAATAAATAAAATATAAAATAAACATTCATCTTAATTTCAAAATGTTACAACTTTTTAAAATTATGAATATAGAAAGACAAAATCTTTTCTCCATTTGAGTTCTAATTTAACAAAAAAAAAAAAAAAATCAGAACGAAAAATTCTGAATTTTCAATTCCACAAATACTAAAATAAAAAACATTCCAACTATGGTCAGAATATTTACCCACCCCTACAGTTGACCAAATAACCGACCTAATCTAGAAGCTTAGTCAACCCAAACGTTGGCTCAACATCAAAGTTTATAAAGATAAAATCTGACCGTCCGATGTAGTTCAGATCATGGATACGATGAACCTTGTTTCACCATAAAATATTGCCACTAGCTCGCGCCATGCAAAACAAAGCAGCACTAGTTTGATCATGGGTCCCCCTCCTGTGATTATTGAAAGAGGACATAATAACGTGCCTAAACTGGTCCCACCGTCTCATGAGCTTCTAGTGGACCCTCTAAACAATTTGTCCCCGTCTACCTACCGTGTCGCCGTTTCTTCCCGACTCTGAAGAATTGACTAAATACGAGTCTGGATAGGACGGAACAGCCGAAGCTAGTTTACCAGTAAAATGTCTCCGACCATGTTCCGGGTTGGTTTGAAGGTAAAACCATATTTCTTCATCGAAGTGAGACTTTGGACACGTGATACAAGCGAATAAGTGGTGTTGATTCTCTAGATTGTAATTAAATAGTAAATTATAAAGAAACGGTAGTTTGAGAGGGTGAATTCAAGAATACAAACAAATAATAAAGGGTTAATGTCATACTTAACCTCCTAAGTATAGGGTAAAATCAATATCTCTCCTGTAATTATGAAAACTGCGATAACTTATTCTAATTTTCAAAAATAATTAATGTACGTTCCAGTTCAAATCAATCAGAAAAATATGTAAAATGACTGAAATGTCTTTTCAAAGATAAAATTATTAAAAATAGTAAAAAATAAAAAATTATATTTTAAAAAAGATAATATTTTTTAAATAAAATTATGGAAGTAATCTATTTATTTGTAATTTATTTCACGAATTTTTATTTATTTTTTAAAATTTTGTATTAGAAGGACATTTTATCATTTTATATTTTTTTTCGTTTGATTTAACTGCTGATTTAGACGTACATTGATATTTTTTAAAAGTTAAAAGACGTAAATATTATTTTTATAATTAGGAGGTGAGATTTTCCATACTCACGAATCAATTATGATACTACCTCAATAACAAATAAGACTGTAATTTTTTTTTTAATAATTAGTTTACACGCAATTCTATTAAAATTTGTGTAGTAACTCGTCCCACGCAGACAAATAAGGCTATAATTTAAGATTACAAACGGTATTTATCCTTTTCTTGTGGCATCTCTCATCTAACAAATGCAGAAAAACAATGATGTTGAAAACGTACATAATGCACCAGCACCTTCTGGTGCAGAGCCGTCATTGCTTAAACTAAAGTCTTGGGTTACAATGTCCTTTGTATGGGTCCAGTTCACTTCACGTGAATCATAATTAAGTGCTATTGTAGCGCCCAACAAAAAAGTAGAACGTTGAGTTCAAATAGCAGACTTCTTGAATGAATGAGGAAAAAGGGATACAAACAAGGAATGTGGAAGATTAGACGAGATGGGGAAATCCCACCTCTTTTTTTGCCACCACAACTCGCCGAATGCCATTCTGTTCAAATTACACAACATCTCGTACTAGGTGAGAATGCGTGCTTCATACAAGAATGCAGAGTCTGCAAAGTAGATGATCCAGATCTTTTTCAAAATTTTATGTACAAATAGGAAGAAACTTTTTCTGTTTCTTTTGCGATATCCCAAATCCATCGAAACCTCACAACTTACTGAACAGTAACAATTGGAGCTACAGGATAGCGAGGGCATCTTCATTTGTAAAAGTATTTTAAAATACATATATTCAATAAAATTTACAAAATGAATATTCAAAATTTCAAAATTTTTAACACAAACACCAATACCTTTTATACAATCTCCAACAACTTTTCACACAAATTCCAATACTTTTCAAAAAAATTATAAAAATTTTTTTTTTTTTTTTTTTCTATTAATTTTTATTAAAAATTACATCAAACTATCTCTCTTACACCTTTTTACAAACTCCAACAAAAATTAGGCTATGTTTGTATTAGTTTGAAAATGTTTTTGTTGTAATGATTAGAAAATTTGTTAGATGTGTCTTTTTAGTGTTTGTAAAAATAGGGATCCATGAAATGATGTTTGGAAGAAAAAGTTGTCCCTTGAAAGTTGTGAGAGTAAAAAAGTATGTTTAGAAAGAAGATTTTTGTGAGATGAGTTTTTATGGGTTTTTGTGTTTTTTTTTTTTTATTATTTTACAAAAATTTAGGCCTCGAAAATTTGTTAGATAGGTGTTTGTAAAAATAGTGGGATCCATAGAAATGATGTTTGGAAACAAAAAGTTATTCCCGTTATGTTTGAAGAGATGAATGTTTTATTATTTTTTAAATCATGTAAATCATGTTTGGATTGAAAAATGTTTTTAAAAGAAAAAACAATTACAAGACTATGAAACAAACATGGCCTAAATATCTTTAAAATTTTTCACCACCTTTCACACAAAAACTATAAAATTCTCATCTTATAAATAACTCTATCAAAATCTAAAAAATTTACAAACCGAACATCCCTTGGATATAGAGAGAAATTTGGTGTAAAATCAAATTAATTGTGTTATTCTAAATCATATTTCACAGAGCCAGTTAGGCAAGCTTGGGCTTAGTGTCATATATGGCCACGAGGACAACTCCCCTTCGAATGGCAAGATAAATCCCGGTGCTTGTTGTTAATTAATCTATCACTTCTTCCTCACTCGTGGGATGAACTTCCTTTTAATTGAGTAGACCCAACAAGTATAGTATTTAATTGAAATGTGGTAAAGTACGTAGTTAGATCTCGAATTCAGTGCATTAACTTTGATACTATGTAAATCTATTATTTATTCTATAACTTAAGCAATTAAGAAAATTATTATGACTCTCCTTAATTAGTAAACCCAACACATATAATTTTAATTAAAATAAGGTTAAGTGTGCAGCCAGTTCTCGAACTCTATTAAGAAACGATTTTTTTAGCTTCCTAGTAAAAGTGGATGAAGCTAGGAGGACTATAGTTTTAGTCATTAGTTAGGTGGAATTAATGGCCAGTGATATTGATAAATTGGGGATTATTTCTATAGGTAAGATTATTTTGGACCCCCTTAGGGAGCTTGGGTATTCCACTGGATTTTAGTCACTGATTCTAAAGGTGAGTACCGGAACGGATGGAACCGGAATGGGCCATTCCGGTTCCGGTACTCACCAAAATCCAAAATTTTATTCCGGTTCCGTTTCGAAATGGAATCCAAATTTTCCGGAAACGGAATCTAGAAATTCCTGTTCCATTTTGGGTAGAAAATAGGCTATAAGAGGAGTTGATACAGAAAAGAGAAAATGAAGAAAAACTTGCAATGCAATTTCTGGATCACAAGAAAAAGAGACTGATAAACAGACTCTTTCCATTTTCTACAATTAATATAATAGTCATTATTGCTTAAGATGAAAATGAGCTCCTAGAATAACACGAAGATATGGTGTAAAACTAAAATCTAGCAGTGACTTCGTAAGTCCATCGCCAGAACATGAAAAAGTAACAAATTACTTTTAAATTAAATAATGAGAAACATCGAAGATTCGAAAACAAATGAAAATAGAGGAAACAAGACATGAAAACCTATTGTTTGATTACTGAGAAATATAAGACTAAGAATCTCATTTCCATTTCCTCTCCTTTCCCACATTTTCTTAGCAACCAAATAACACCTAAAACAACAACAGCAACACAAGAAATAAAAGTACCAACCAAGGCGGGCTTGTTAGGGTGAGAGACATCGACAAGCAAGTGTAGGTAGATGACTCCTTCTCGAAGAGCTAGCGAAACAGGAGCTTGTTGGTGCTGGGCCGAGACGAGGACAAGGTCGCATTAGGTGGCCATAATTCGCAGCCTGAGGTTGACATCAAAAGGGGGCTGGGCGCTTTGATGTCTGATGAAGAAGATTGAAGAAGACTCTAGAGACTAAAGTCTCTATTAGCGTGACCTGGGTTGTTTTGATCCAGGTAACCTTTTTTCTTTATTTTTTTAAAAAACCATCCCACGTGTGATGGTGTGAGAAAGCCAAGTTATCTAAATTAATGTTTTTTAAAAAACTTCCAGAACAATCATGAAGAAAGAACAAACTTATCAATTAAAAACACTTTCGGAACCAGAAAATTTCGGCATTTCCACCCGAATTTTCGGTTTCGATTTCGGTTTCAGAATTTCTCAAAAATGGGATCCAGTTCCAGTACTGGAACCGAAATTTCTAGTTTCCACTGGAAAAAAT
The DNA here is from genome assembly GCA_003952965.2 of Morella rubra. Taxonomy (NCBI): domain Eukaryota; kingdom Viridiplantae; phylum Streptophyta; class Magnoliopsida; order Fagales; family Myricaceae; genus Morella; species Morella rubra. Next base: position 34,604,290 of record CM025849.1, read on the forward strand.
TCTCACCCTTAACCGATTCTAAATTTATGCAATGTGGCAATTTATATGTTGGGGATGAATCGTAATGTTAAAATTCATGGTTGGGAGGCACTGGGTTAAGGAGTTAGCTGTCAAGGTGGGAAGACTGTGTTGTGAGTATGCAGAGGCATGGGAAAGGAGAGTTGTGGATACACCTCGGATTAGGTGGGTTCCGCTTGACTATCCAAGTATAAAGGTAAATGTAGATGCAGTTCGTGAGGCCTACCGGTAAGGATTTCGAGATGCGGTGGTCAAGGGCAATTCGATTGTGATGATGCAATCCATTAACTCTTATCCTTGTTGTGTGGACAGGAAGATATACGAGATAATTGGAGATATTTGATGTATGCTTGATGGAGTTGCTAAATGGAAAGCACAACATGCATGTAGGTAGATGTGCAAAGTGGATGGTGCACTAGCTTGCATGTTGGGCTGCTGCTAAAATTATTTCTAGCAACTTTTCCTTTGGTCATGAGCTATTGAAGAAAATGATTTGGTTGTATAAAAGTTTTGATCCACCCGTTTTCCTTTTTGGTTTGATCACTACAAAAAAACATGTCTATAGCGGCGGTCGCTAAAAACGGCGCTATAGACCTTCTATCTCGGCGTTTTACTTTAAACGCGACTAAAAACACCCCTATAGCGGCAGTCTTTTTAGCGGCAGTCACAAACCGCCGCTATATACCTCATATAGCAGCGGTCACTGTAACAGCGGTCGCTGACCGCCACTATATACCTCATGTAGCGGCGATTTTGTCAAAACCGCGGCTATAAGGCCAATCTCTAGTAGCAGTCAAGACCGCCGCTAGAGATTGTATACCTACAGCGGCGGTCATACTAACTGCCGTTGTATCTTGTACCTTTAGCAGCAGTTTTGAAAAAAATCGCTGCTAAAGGTATACCTATAGCGGCGTTTTTGTTAAAAATGCCGCTATAGGTATAGTTGGAAAAAAATTAAAAAAAAATCCAAAATTATATGTTATTTAATGTTAATAATTATTTTTATAGACTATTTTATTCCTTTTAATACATAATTTTATTTTGTCACGTGTTTAAAAAATTTTTTTAGGAGACCTACTTAATAAAATATGGAATTAAAAGGAGTTTTATGAAAATTGAAGTTGTTATATGGGATTAGAAATAATGTTATGAAAGTTATATCTATGATTGTTATGGTAATTGTATTTTTATTGACTAAATCTAAGTAGTTTAGACATCTATTATCATATGCTTATAATGAGCATATTGATGCAGGGGAGCCGAGTCAACTGACGCTGAGCTGTCAGATTACACATTGATGGCGCTGAATTACCTTGAGCGGGTAGATCAGCGCAAGGATGGCAAGAAATCGTAATCTAACCTAATTGGGTAGTTTTCGTGCACGTGTCGGTTTTTTGGTCATAACTTTGGCTACGAGTATCCGATTCGCGCTCATGACCCCAATTCAGAAAGCTCTTTTCGGCGCGCACGTCGTGGTCGGTCACCAAGCTATGCTTGGTGCGCCTCGTTTCGAGCCCTAAATCCGCTGTTTTCCCTCTCAAAAACCTATTTTTAGTTATGATTTTCTTTCCTTTACCGTTTAGGAATTATTTATGAACCCGATTTGGGCCAGTTTTTGGCAGTCTATTTAATTTTGGTAAAACCCATTAGGGATGAGATTTTAGTTATTTTAGCCCGGCTTGTGGGTTGTTTTTTTTGGAACATGCATGATTAATATTTATTTGTAATAATTAGTAATATAATAATATTTAATTATGACATATTATTTAATTTCAAACAAAAAGATATTGTGAGATTAATTAGCTTATGCAATTAAAGTACATAACTTAATATCTGGTCATAGTTATTATGGTAATTGAATATTTTATTGATTATAATTAACAATTATATTTCAATAATTTGTAATATAAGACTAATTAATTAAAATTCAAATTCAAAACGGTGTCCCCTACCTAAAACGCTGTGTTCCCCCCATCTCCCCCTCCCCCTTTCTTAAAAACTCCCCCCGCGCCCTAAAACGCCAAAATTCCCCCTCTCCGTGCACGCCCAACCCACCCCCTTCCCCCCCCCCCCGGCACAGCCCTCACCCCCTGGTCACAGGAAATGAACGATCGGTCGACGTCTAGGGTGCTATCGGAGGGTGTTGATGGTGGAGATAAATTGGATTCCGATAGTTTTGATGGTTTGGGTGGTGAAGAAAATGGTTCGGGGGCTAAGAGGGCCTTGGACTTCAATTCTATGGCTATGGAATCTGAGGTAAAAGGTGAAGACCAGAGCACCGAGACTGGAGAGGGTGATCTGAGGATGGAGGAGCCAGAGAAGAAATGGCGTAGTTCTACTGAAATTGAGGGAAAGAATGGAAACAAGAAGAAGAGAAAGAGTGTTGAATCTCCCACAACCAAGAGAACGACAGAGAAGGTAATCAAGTCTCTTACGTACTCCAGTAACGAATTTCTTTGTTTTGTTCTTTTTTCTGTTTGTTTTTAATTTTCCTTTCTCATTCGTCTTCTAACCCCTAGCTGCTACTATTTTACAAGAAAGAAGGGATCATTTTAAGCAACTCCCTGTTGAGTCCCAGAGAATCTTGCGAGGTATGCTATGTGCTTATAGTCTAATTCAGCATCCTTGATGCAAGTAAACTTGTTTGTAAAGTGAGATTTGTGTTTCTAGACAGTTCTAAACTACATCTTCGTTTTTTTAGAAACTAGAGATGTGTCATTTAAGCTTGTACCGGTTGTTCAAGAGCCAATATCTTCAATTTTGGAGAAGATTCGTAAAAGAAAACTGGAGGTTTCAAAAAAGTGAGTAGTCCAATTGTAATTGTGAGTCAAAATGTAGTCTTGGTGAATTGTAATTGTTGCAGCATAAGAAGGCATGGGTTGCAGTACTCTAAAACACTATAAACTTCCTTGCATATGGTTTCTATAACTCTTGTATGTTTTTCGTTCACCTAAGCAGATAGAAGATGTGATGTATCATGTGTTCCTTTTATTTAAAACGTAGAAGGTGCATCAGTTTTATGTTTGATTGGGGTATTGAATGCTTGTTTCTAGTGGTCAGTGATTGTGCTGCACTTCATCTAATTTTCTGATTGTTTCAGTTTTGGGAAAAAAATTTGACATTTCTTCAGGTCTTCAAGATGGATGTTGATTCATATACAAGGTTAATTTGGGCACGTCAGCTGGGTGGGGAGGTAAAGTATATGTGGGATAGGTTACGACTGTTTTGACATTGCTTAGATTTCCCAATGAAAATGTTATTGTGATAGCTGATGAAGTAATTCCATCTTTTATGTTGTAGGCTTTGATATTACAATTAGCCATTGCCATGGTTCAAATAGATGTTGATAACATGAGTCCTGCATGTTGTAAAATTTTTGAGGTATTGCTGTTGATTGGGCTGTTCCAAAGAAAGTATATAACAGTGATGCTAATGCAGTTCTTGCTTCAGGAGATGGTAATTAGATCCTGCTCTTGTTTAAGTACAGTTTTTGGCTTTTTGTTCTATTCTCTAGATGAAGAGGGTATTTGCAAGATGGCTTTTGAGCTGATTTTTGCTTTTGATGAAGTCATCTCTCTTGGGCACAAAGAAAATGTGACTGTTGCACAGGTGAAGCAACACTGTGAGATGGAAAGTCATGAAGAGAAGCTGCATAAGTTGGTACTGCAGAGCAAGATCAATGAAACCAAGGATCATATGAAGCGCAAAGCTAGCAAGATTGAGAAAAGCAAGGTTTTAAGAACATGTCCAATAGAGATTCTTTTAAAGCTTGTAATTACATCTTATTATAGTCTATTCCTAATTTGTAAAGATTCTTATGTTTGTTGTAAAATATTATTAATCAATAATAATGAATGAAGAATATTTTGTTTTATTATCCTTGGTCTTTAAGTTTTTACATCCAATGAATTATGATTATTAAAATAAATTTGTATTACCGATTAAAAAAGCATGTATAGAAAAATATAGGAAAAAATTAGTGGTGTTTTAAAAATGCTGGCAAATAAAAAAAAAAGCTGCAAACCTCTAGCGGCGGTCATCGATCGTTGCTATAGGTGGCACCTGACCACCGCTATAGACCTATAGCGGCGGTCATATTAGGTCTGTAGCGGTGGTTTGTGACCGCTGCTATAGACCTTTAGTGCCAAAACAACGCAATTGCGCCTGGGTATATAGAGGTGGTTTCGACCACCGCTATAGACCTGAGGTCTTCACCAGCGGTCACCCGAACCGCCGCGATAGACCTATGCCGACTGTATAACCGCCGCTAAAAAACCGCTGCTATAAGTTATAACAGCGATTTTTTGACCTATCGCAACGATTTTAGATTGCTGCTATAGGTCGATTTTTTTGTAGTGGATGTTGGACCATGGTTTAGTTTTTATTTGAATAAATAGGTTCTATTCTGAAAAAAAAAAAAAGTGAAATCAATCATGTCAAGAAAAGCAACGAAGAGACTGGGTTTTTGTTGGAGTCGCTAATAAGTGACACCAACCTATAGAATTAGAGTATTGGGTGGAACCAATGATTTGGGGCTCAAGGTAACAAGATAAATGGACATGGTCTTTTCGGCCTGTTTCTCAGAGAGTGGGCTCCTTCTTTCCACTCTTTTTTCTATCTCTTTCTTAATCGTATTCCTTTGCAATTTGGCCCGTGTACCAAGTCTAGGCCAACCCAAACGTCCAAATGCTTGTGCAATTTCTTAGTGTTGGAATCTCATCAAACATTAGGATGGTATCTTTCCAGTTAACCATGGTTAGTATACTTTATTAATCGTCCCACATTCATGCATGTTGGCATTCTCGACCAAATATGATCTTGGGTCCTTATAGAAAAAGGAAACACTGCATTATCTGAAAGGAGAAAGATTTCATATGTCCTTGTCATTAACAAATCTAACATCATATAATTATTTCGACAACATCGCTTCCCAGCAACGGATACCATAGCTTAGAAACGACACCCATGTCCAACTGGATGGACACATTCTATATTTTGCTTTATGTTGAAATTGAGAAAACTAGATTTAAACCTGACAGTGTTGCTCCTTGTGACTCTCATTAATGCATGCGTCTCTGACTTCTATGTTCTCGTCTTCGATTGAATTTTATCCCAATGATGAGCTGAGGGAAGATGCGGCGGAGAATGTCTTCAACACTGAAACTACGTTTAGACCCGAGAATATACCTAGAGGGGGGGGGTGAATAGGTATTTAAAAACTAATAACACCCTTTTTAAGAAACTACAGAAAAACAATATCAACAGCATCAATATAATCTCAATATTAAAACATATTCTAACAATATGAATAAAGCACTTAACAGCAACCAAAGCTTAACAAATTAAGACTGATACAGCTTTGATAACCAAACCAATAGAGAACAATTACAGCAGCAATTTCTTCACAGAAAAATCAAGATAACCTTGTTAACAATCAACTATCAAGATGCAACAATGAAATATAGTCACAAGAATATAATCCACACAATAATGATTTTTCAGCTAGCTAATATCTGCACCTTCAATCAGACTATCACAAGAATAACCTACGCAAATTTCAGCAAGGCAAACTCAATGTACATAGATTTTCCAGCAATTATTCAAGACAAGATTAACTCTAAAAAACCAGCAATACAAAGACTAACTATTCAACAATAATATCAACAACTCTAAGACTAATTAACCAGCAAGTATTCGGTCACAAATCCAGCAATCAAAAGCTTGCCAATTTCACGTTACCAATTCTTTTTAGATCTGCAAATGCACAACAAGAAAATGATTAGTAGCATAAAGAACAAGATAAAGAAGAATAGACTCAACACCAGAAATTTTTGGTAACGAAGTGAAAATCACTTGAGGTGGATTTCCCCTAGTGACAAAAACACTCCGGGTGTTTTAAACACCAATCAGTCCACTAATTGCTTGACAACTTTACACGATGGTGATCAATCATGAAATTCCTTTTCATTTCCCGATCCCCAATCTTTCCGTAAAGTTTCCCAAGAACTCCTTTCTTAGGACGGTGCCCAGCAAGTCTTCGACCAGCAACTCCGATCAGCAACTATGGACGTCAACGAACTCGTCGACCTTCTGAATCTTTTCTCAGAAATTGCTCAGCCACCAAGAACACCTTTCTTCAAGATTCAACTTCACTATCAACACCAACCGAAATGGAATAGCAAACCCAACGTTCAGCAGCCTTGAATCTTCAGAATCTTCCACCAGAGGGAAGTTCAAGAACTCTCACACCAGATGCGATCAGATCAGGTTCAGCAGAGAGAGAAATGGGTTTTTTGTTGGAGAGAGGAATATTCTAGAGTGTGTTCTGTTTTCTGCGTAAAACTCCAAAGGTGCGTACTGTTCTTCTTTTTGGGAAAGGCATATAGACTGTTTAAGTGAGGGTACTTTGGTCAAACAGGTCAGCTTTTTAGTTGGGCGAGTTTCTAGAGTTTTCTCGCTAAACTGCATCAGTTATGCCAGGCTAACCCCAGGCTAACCCTAGGCTAACCCAAACACCTCACAATCTTTCCACCAGCTCAGCACAGCTTCCCAGACCATTCTCTTGAGTTCAGTAACCTTCTAGCAGCTTCTGATGAGATCCACTGAGCTCCACCTCCTCCAACATTAATCAAGTCACTATATACAATCTATATAATGAAAATACATTTATAAAACAATTGTTTTGACTATGGAAAATATGCCAAATTTACAAGCACTTTCAAACACGATCAAAGTACCAGATTCTCCATCTCTTCCAGAACATAAGGGGCCAAATGAAAACACCAAAGCCAAAAATGAATCCCAGTTCAGCACTTATGAAGTTCCAATCAATCCTGACCTTAGAATTCGAATGAATTTCTCCAGTCAATGGAGATGGCGGTGCTGCCTCTACAGGTGTGCATTTATCTTTCAAAGGGAAGCCACATAATCCTTTGTTCCCTTCAAAGGAAGTGTCTGAAAACGTAGAAAATTGCTTCGCATTTGGAATCTTGCCCACCAGTTGATTGAAGGAAAGGTTTAGGACTGAAAGGAAATTAAGACTCTCAGCAAGTTGCACAGGAATGTTCCCTGTAAGCTTGTTGCTTGACAAGTCTAATGACTCAAGATGAGTCAAGTTTGCCAGAGAAATTGGGATTTGACCTGTAAAACCATTATGAGACAAGTTGAGAACATATAATGACTTGAGTACTCCTACTTCTTCTGGTATTCGCCCGTCAAGACTGTTGCAGGAAAGGTCAATTGAGGTGAAGATAGTTAGAATCTTCACCAGCTCAATATCTAGACCTTTAACTGTAACGCTAACCGAATCTTGATAATGAAGTTCATCAAATCCCAGGAAGTTGAATTGGAGGTGAGTGAGTTCTGATCGAGCCTCATCTTCGCCATCCATCATTGCCTTCCAAGCAGACAAGTTTTTGAATGGAAACTTACCAGTGAAATTATTTGAGGCAACGTCAAAAATTTGAAGCCTCGTCCAGGTGAAATCAGGCCCTGGACAACCATTAATGGGTCCCTTAAATTTGTTGGATCGCAAAACAAGGACACGCAACATGGAGATGTTCTTCAAGTGGCAAGGAAAGAGATCCTTGAGGTGGTTGTTCCCAACGTTGAAGACCTCCAACTTTGTGCAATTGGCCAGAGACTTTGGTAACTTTCCTTCTAGTTGGTTTCCGCTCAGATCTAAAGTCTGTAATGCACAACTATGTGGAAATGCATCAGGTATTGTGCCCCTTAGGTTGTTTCTCCTCAGATTCAACACCCCAAGAGTCCCACTCATTTCAATCAAGCACTGAGGAATTGTTCCACTGAAGAAATTATTAGACAGATCTAGAACTTGGAGATACGGTGCATTGCATATGGATCTAGGGATACTCCCATAGAATTTATTGCTTGAAAGAGAGAGGAAATAAGTGTAACTAAGGGAGTTACCGATGCTTGCTGGTATGACATAGCTGAAATTATTTTTTGACAAATCCAAATATGTGGCAAATGGTGGGAGAACCGGGAGTTGCCCCTGGAGCTGGTTGGAGCGAAGGTCTAGGAAAATCAAAGAGGAAAGATGGAATAAAGAATCTTGCAGAGTCAACAAAAAGTTAAACGAGAGATTTAAATTTTGAAGATACGGAAGTTTCCCGATCCAACTGGGTATCTCTCCGCGAATTTGGTTGTCTGAAAGGTCTAAAACTGTCAATCGGGATTGGTTTCTCAAGAAATCAGGAAATGTTTTCAAGTTGCCAGAGGCCAATTTTAAGGTGCTAATCTGGGAAAAGGAGGGTAATAAAGAATTTACCCCACTGTATTCAATCGATAAGTTATTGTACGAAAGATCAAGATTTGAAAGATTTCTCATCTGGTGAATTACATTGAGCTGTAAGGGGCCGCTGAAGTAGTTTGAAGAAAGTGAGAGGATCAGAAGACCACGGAGTTTAAAGAAAGACAACGGTATTGGCCCTTCCAATTCGTTGCTACTCAAATCAAGGGTATCAAGTAGGTAAGAAGAAATATTGGAGAGTTCATTGAGTTGACCAGAAAAGTGGTTGTTGGAAAGCTGCAATTTCCGCAACGATGGCAGGGAAAACAGATACAGTGGAATACTTCCATTCAGTGAATTGTAACGCAAGTCGAGGTTCACCAGATTCAGGAGCTCGTGCCAGCTGCTACGAGTTATCTGACCTGTTAAATGATTATGGGCGAGTTTAAATTCGGTCAGATTCTTGGCCCTACTGAGAGATGGAATTGGTCCAGTCAAATTGTTGAAGGACATGTCCAAATAAATCAAGTGAGAAAGCTTTGCCATTGAGTTTGGGATTGATCCACTGAAATTGCACCAGAAAAGATCTAATCTGGACAGCATTGTAAGGTTACCAATAGAATCTGGCAACGTCCCCGAAAAATTTGTCTCGCTAAGCACCAGGCTTCGAAGATATCCATTCCGATGAAAATCGGGAAAGGAACCACGAAGTAGTGGATTGTTAGACAAGTCCAGAATCTGTAGTGTTGGTACCTGAAAGATCTTCTCTGGAAATATGCCGTCCAATCCGCAAGAACTAAGACCCAACGTCTTCAAATTTCTGAAATTTGCGAAGAACTCTGGAACTGGAGTAGACAGATTGTTATTATCCAGACGAATAATCGAGAGGGCCTGAAGGTTCATCAAGGAGGAATCCATGGGGCCTGAAAGATAACAATTTGACAAGCTCAAAACTCTCAGCTTTGGCAGTGAAGACGATATGGGTAGGCACCACTCATTTCCTCGTGCTGATATGTTTACACCATCAAGATAAAGTTCTATAAGCTCCGGAAGGTTCTGAACCAGCATTTCTAAATCTGGATTCTCGAGTTTCAGCAGTGGTGTCCCGAGGAACTGCAGGGCAGATAAATCAAGAATAAGCAACCTCGTCAAGCGCGATATCGCAATAGGAATCTGTCCTGCAAAGCCAGCATTCGATAGGTTCAAGTAGCTCAAATTCTTTAGCTTGTCAAACTCGGATGGAATCTCAGAATAGTAGAAATAGTTATATGCTAAACTCAGGTTCTGGAGGTATTGAAGACTGAAGATACTGCTTGAATTGTCAAGTCCACCATAGATGGATTCGCTGCTCAGGTCGAGACCAACAACATGTCCCTCGCTGCAGTTTACACCTTCCCACGAACAGCAATCGGCATTTTGATTCCAGTGCACCAGTTTCGTCGACTGAGCACTGTCAAACATGAGGCTGTTCTTCAGTTGAAGCAAGATGGATTGCTGATTGCCAAGACATTGGCCCGGCACCAGAAAGATTCGCAGGCCGGGGAAAATTGAGCATATGGGAATCGAGAAAAAAAGCCACAAAAAGATTGAAACTTTCATCGCTGGTTAAAACAACAGAACAGACACCACAAAATAAAGAAGTGGAGAGTCGATGAGATCGGTGCTGGGTTTTAAGACGGTAAAAGATCGATGGACATGACCTCTTAGTGCTGTTTCTCACATCGGCTCCCAGAATGTCTCAGGCTTGGCTACAAAATCCACAGAATAAGGAGGCAAAAGAAGTAGCAAAATTTTTTAGCATAAAATAGAGCCACAAATTTCTACCTTTATTAAAACCTCTATGTTTTTAACATAAAATTGTTTTAGCTAAATTAAGATACTTTTTTTATGTTTTGCTTGTGAAAAATCTGGTTTAGACTATAATAATACTTAGAGAGGGTGAATAAGTATTTTTCCTTTAATTAACAAATTAATAACAATTTTAGAAGTTCAGCCTCGATATACATAATAATCAACTCAATTTACAAATACGCAGTGAAAAATTAAAATAAACTTTAATCACACAAAGAGACAAGGATTTAGTGACGAAGTGAAAAACTTTTAAAATACCATTCAAAAGAAAAACTAACTCAAAAACCAACTCTTGAACAACATGTGACATAAATTTACAACTCGATCACGATATATTTTAACACAAAAATGCACTAACAGCTTGAAAGGTCAAGACTGTTTACTCATGTTATTATGTTAAGCTTAAAACAAAAAAGAAACAAAAGTCATATAACAAACATGGTATTTTGATCCCTGGACAGTGGCTAGAATGGGCCCACCCAGCGGCTAAGTTTGCTTTTTCAGACCAACTGAAAAAGTTTGGCCCAGAATCCCTTCCAGCTACCTTGCATTATTGCTCTTGGTCATTTCCTTGTCTTGAGCAATTGGAGAGAAAATGTCTCATGCTTATCAACGACCGACCGAGTCAACCCCAGGGTTCCCGACGTGTGAATCATGCCAAAACCCTTAAAAAAACAATCATGTAAAAAATGTTATTATATTTATATTTCAAAATATGTTAGAGAGGAATTAGTTTTGAATTTTTACGTGATTTTGTCAGGAAATGGATTATAGAAAAAAACATTGTATTTGGAGAGGAATTGATTTTGAAACCTTTTTTTTTCTTGAAAACGCTAGCAAAAACATAGCTTACTTTTTTTTTCATCCACAGGCATATGATCTCCCTCTTAGTCTTTGGAGGCTATCAGAAGTCTCTCGTTTACTTCTTATTCAAAGTCGACGTGCTGATTGTAGTCTCTTGTTTCCTTATTTAATTATTTTGCATAAAGACTTTTTCTTACTTATTTTGTATTTAGTAAAGGACGGAATTAAATTCAAACGACGCTAAGCGAATCCTGCGTTGAGAAATATTTTAATTATTAA
>CM025849.1:34617368-34701799 GCA_003952965.2 Morella rubra
CAAGAGGTTACGTAAAACGTTCTTCTTTTTGGGAAAGGCATATAGACTGTTTAAGTTAGGGTACTTTGGTCAGACAGGTTAGCTTTTTAGTTGGGCGAGTTTTTAGAGTTTTCTCGCTAAACTGCATCAGTTACGCCGGGCTAACCCCAGGTTAACCCTAGGCTAACCCAAACACTTCACAATCTTTCCACCAGCTCAGCACGGCTTCTCAGACCATTCTCTTGAGTTCAGGAACCTTCTAGCTGCTTCTGATGAGATCCACTGAGCTCCACCTCCTCCATCATTAATCAAGTCACTATATACAATCTATATAATGAAAATACATTTATAAAACAATTGTTTTGACAATGGAAAATATGCCAAATTTACAAGCACTTTCAACCATGAAGAACACGATTACGTTCAAACCACACCAAATCAATAACATTAGCAGCAAACAGTTGAAAATATTGCTTATCCTCCATTGGAATACCAACAGAAATAGGATCCAAAATAACTAAAATCCAATACACCATAGGGAAGGCCGCAAAGCTAGTAATGGATAAATGCCAAGGGCTTGCGTGCCATATACAGGTACTCACATGACATTCTGAAAGTAAATGTTGTAGAGTCTCAAACTGAGAGCCACACAAAGGACATAAACTGGAAGGTTGTACCTCATGGTAAATGGCCAAATCAATTCGAGATCTGGTGGGAAGAATATTCCATGCAATTTTCCATAAAAAGGAGTTTGAGCCGCGCATGGATTTTCAATTTTCAAAGAAGCTTCCATTTGTGCATACTAAGAGGACTAGCATCCTCATCAAACGGAGGAAGTAAGGAGCGGTACATAGATTTGGGGGTATACTGGCCAGATGAATCAAGAGTCCAAACCCACCTATCAAGACCACCTTGTAAATTAAGAGTAAAAGTTTTTGCTCATGAAGCAATGGTTCTGAAATCCAACTAGTACTTGGTACCTGTCAACAGTATCGAATCTTGTTATCGGAGTTTCCTCATTAAAGCTTACACTTAAAATAAATAGATAAATTGAAGGATATTGTCCGAAGGAACATCGTGGTTACAACATTATAACCATGGTTGTCTGTTGGAGAGAACTCATGCTACAATGAAACATAGGTCATCTACTAAACCGGGGAACATCGCAGTATCTCCCATATCTACGGAAAAAAATTAATAAACTCTTTTAAAGTCCCAAAATATTTTATCTGCCCTGTTAAATTACGTGTAAAATGATTAAAATGCCCTCAAATAAAATTACTAAAAATATTAAAAAAAATAGTTAAAATATATAATATATAAATAAAAAGTAATTTTTTTTAAAAAAAATATTGAAACTCTATTTCATTAATCTATTTATTTTAATTTATTTATTATATATTTTTTTAATTATCTTAGAGGAACATTTCAATCAATTCATATAACTTTATATGATTTAATTGTCAAATCAAATAGAAGTCAAAATCAAACTTCATAGACACAAAGTCAAAGTCGAAGAAAATGTGACTACAATCCCATATGAGTCTTTGATTGAAGAATTTTTTGAATTTGAAAGTTATATATAATGTTTTATATTGTTTACAATTAAGTTTTGATAGGTAAGATTTTATTTCTTGTGGAATCTAATTATTTAATTCATCACATATTAAATTTTTATGCAAATATACGTAAATCATAAAACATGTAAAACATAACAAAATATTATAATAAATTTTTTTTTCTTAAAATAATAATTTTACAAGCAAGCAAACAAACCACCACATGATGCTAGAACAAAAACGCAAAAGTGAAAATTGGAATTTCTCACATTTCTAGTAACCAAACAAGACCAACGAGAAAAGAGCAATCACCTTTGCATTTTCAACATGATCTGGAACCCTTTAGGAATGAACACACGGCCTCGAAATAGCGACTGCAACTAAAAATGAATGTTTATAAGCTATTTAAAAGAGAGGAGAATAAAATATTAATCTATTCTTTGCAACTGCTGTACCTGTACGTACATCCAATTGCTTCTGGATGATAATGGACTACTTGTAATTGGGCCTCTTTTGCAACTTTGGCCCAGCATCTCCATGAAAATTCTATTCAATCTTCTTCTCCAATGCTTCTCCACCGCCTCTCAACCTCGGGGATCTCACGCTATTCTGTCAGCGGCTTACATATGGCTATCATCGTCTTTAGATTTGTGGCCTTCACTGTCAGAGTAGATTTCTCTCTCCTCGATCTCCTCCGCAATTTGTCTTCATCTTCTTCATTCTTCCTTATTCTTTCTCCCGATATCTTCTGGAATTATGTATGGCGTCAAGTTCAAAGGGAGAAGGAAAAAAAAACAACGAAAGGAAACAGATAATCACTGTATAGTTGTTTACTTGTAGAAAACATTGCAGTGACTTGGATTTTCTCATAAACACCGAATACCTGTCCTTCAGTTTTTCTGTTCTTCAACCATTTCTCTGATGAACAAAGTATTCTATGAGAGAGAGAGAGGAAACAAATTGAGGATAAAGAAACTTGAAGTACTATTCAAAATTAAGATAAAATGGCGGATTAATACCTGAATATGTCGAACATATATGCTAATAAACTTTCAAATCTGGGATGTGAGCGATCTTGGGCCAGTCCTTGCCTTTGTCTTTTTCGCATCTTTGCAATAAGATTGGGCAATCAATAATAGTCAGATTCCGCAAGGACGTTAGTCGACGCATTCCTTCAGGCAATGATGTCAAGCTGGTGCAGCTCCTAATTGTAAACTCTTCAAGTGATGTCCACTTGTGAATCCAATCTGGTACAGCTGTCAAGCTAACACAAGAGAAATCTCGAAGCTCGTAGAATGGTAAGATGCTGAAGCCCCGACGGGAGAGACACCAATTTTGGAAGACGATTAATTTTCAGAGTGCGGAGGCTTTTAAGCCCTTGCCCTTGCATCCAATCCTTGTCCTTGCCTAGATCAAGCTCATCGCAATCAAAAGCTCAGTGTTTGAAGTGCAGTGAGGTGTTGTATACCGCGGGAGAGAGTCTCTAGTCTCTTACAGGAATCTATTGACAAATCCTGGAGAGAAGTGAGGTTCCGCAGCCCCTCCTCTGGCAGAGACACCAATTTTGGAAGTCCATAAATGTTCAGAGTGCGGAGGCTCTTAAGCCCTTGCCCTTGCATCCAATCGTCGTCCTTGCCTAGATCAAGCTCATCGCAATCGAAGCTCCAGTGTTTGAAGTGCAGTGAGGTGTTGTATACCGCGGGAGAGAGTCTCTAGTCTCTCACAGAATTATTGACAAATCTGGAGAGAAGTGAGGTTCCGCAGCCCCTCCTCTGGCAGAGACACCAATTTTGGAAGACTATAAATTGTCAGAGTGCGGAGGCTCTTAAGCCCTTGCATCCAATCGTCGTCCTTGCCTAGATCAAGCTCATCGCATAGAAAGCTTCAATGTTTGAAGTGCAGTGAGGTGTTGTATACCGCGGGAGAGAGTCTCTAGTCTCTACAGGAACTATTGACAAATCCTGGAGAGAAGTGAGGTTCCGCAGCCCCTCCTCTGGCAGAGACACCAATTTTGGAAGCAATTTTCAGAGTGCGGAGGCTCTTAAGCCCTTGCCCTTGCATCCAATCGTCGTCCTTGCCTAGATCAAGCTCATCGCAATACGAAGCTTCAGTGTTTGAAGTGCAGTGAGGTGTTGTATACCGCGGGAGAGAGTCTCTAGTCTCTTACAAGAATCTATTGACAAATCCTTGAGAGAAGTGAGGTTCCGCAGCCCCTCCTCTGGCAGATATTGAAGATCCTCATAAGCATTAGTTTTAGACTCTTCAATTTTGAGAGAGGAGTCGGTGAAAAGGCGACAAGTGCAGGGGAGGCAATTGCTGCTGACCGGCTTTCTAGTGCTGCCACATTCGTCATCATTGTCTGTTGCAATGGCTTCCAGCTGGCATCTATTCAGTTCAATTCTTCAAGATGTGGAAATGTTGGCATGGAAGTCAACATTGGGCAAGCCGATTCTAATTTTGAAAGAAGAGGAAATGAAGGGAGTAAAGGATAGTCCTCCATCCATGTTATGTTTCCAAGGAATCCATCCTCCTACACCAACCCTTCAATTTCGGACAGCTTAAGATCTCCATCTCCTTGAGGGATGGGAAGTATGGGATTGGTGTAGAAGAAGAAGCAGATACCATGTTGCTATCTAATATATACTCCAACTCATCCAAGTAACGAAGAGTAAGACGGTTAAGAGACGGCAATTGGCTCAATGGTGGCAAATATTTCAAGTTTTTGCAGGAATCTAAACTCAGGCTAACAAGATTTGTGAGTGACAAAAGCCAATTCGGAAACCTCACACCCCCGTATTCTCCAAAGAGAGCTTTAAGATTCGGGTGAGGTTCCAGCCTTCCAATTGCGTTTCATCGTCAACGACATTTTCACCGATGTCTGTCCACTCTAGCCAAGGTATGAAGATGTTGTTTATCCTTTAAATTGGCAGCCTTATACTCTGATGCAACATCTTTCCCGTGAACCAATCCCCTGATCTCTAACTTCCCTCTCAGGCTATTTAGCCCGTTTAATTCATCTAAACCACCACTGTTACCCGCCACACCACCTCCCGAGTTAACCACAAACATAGATAATGTCATCAGATTAGTTAGTTGCCCCAATCCACGTGGCATATAGTCAAACAGCACATCCATCAATCTCGAGATGCCTGAGATTGATTAATTTTTTAATATCTCTTGGCAATTCTTCAAGGCCCTCACAAATGTGAGTCTCAAGCGTGTGCAGATTTTGCAACTTGGTTATCGAATAAGGCAACTTTTTGATCACTCTATTTTCAGAAAGATCAAGATACCTTAAATGCTTCAATTTAGAGACAGAACTAGGCACAACATCAATTCCACTACGTGTAGATCCAACGTGCGCAATAATTTCAGACTTGAAAAAATTGCAATCAAAGTTGACTCAGTCAAAGATGAAATCCACTTTCAAAATGGAAAAAAGTGTTCGCATCTTACAAGCTTTGGAAAATAACGTGGGAACTGAAAATCAATGTCCCAATTGCTACGTGACGAGTTTTACTCTCATCAAGCAATTTATTTTTAGAATCAAATGTGGTGAAAGACGATCCTGACACTTTGACGGCAAGATCATGCATAAAGTCATGCATTTTGCAATAACCAATGTCACCAAACTCATCCGTTTGGGCCTCTTGGAAGAATGATCTCCAAAGTAATTCCATAAAATAATCGTTAGCAATATCTTCCAAGCATTGATTTTGATCGGTTGACTTGATAAAGCCTTGTGCTATCCACAGATTAATCAGCATTGATTTTTAATAAACAATCCTTTGGAAATATGCTACAATAAGCAAAGCAATGCTTCAAATGTGATGGAAGATGATGATAGCTAAGTTTAAGAGTTTCTAAAATGTGCTTTCCTTTCACTCTTGGAAGTTCATTAGTCAAAAAGAAGACCAGCCTTTTTCTGACTCTTTCGAGTGCAATAACCTTCCAATCGTCCTGATTACAAGTGGGACACCTTGACACTCTTTCAAAATCTCCTTTCCAATCGCTATGATTGTTGAACTCTCCGGCTCTGTTCTGTTCCTAAATGCCATTTGCTTAAATAAGGACCATGATTCGTGTTCCTCTAAACCCTTTAACTTATATGATTCAACTGAGCAGCTAATATTTGCAACCTTCTCACTCCGAGTTGTCACTAATACTCTACTCCCTCTTGCACCACACAGCAACAACTTTTCCAAATCATCCCACTTTTTAATATCATCTTCATTCCACACGTCATCTAAAACGAGGAAGTATTTCTTTCCACCAATTACTTTTCCAACTTCTTTATCAAGTTATCCATTCCAACTCTCCAGGTTTCTTATCTGTTGCAGACTCAATCATTTTTTTAACGATTTCTCCCACATCAAAGTTATCAGAGACACACACCCACATCTTTAGCTCAAAATGTTTTTTAACTTTCTCATCATTGAATAGGAGCTGAGCTAGTGTAGTCTTTCCTAATCCTCCGATGCCAACAATCGAAAGGATTGCAACATTATCTCTAAGGTTGGACTCCATCAGAAGGAGACCTATCAGTTTCTCCTTATCATCCTCCCTTCCAAAGACTTCTGCCTCGAGTACATAAGAATGAGTCACGTCCCTCACTACTCGAGACTCCTATCTTTTCCTCAGTACGGTTCTCTAGTAAAGGAATTGCCTTATCATCCTTAATGGCACCTAATTTCTCCCTGATCGCCTTGATCTTATGACCCATTTTAAGACCATAATAGAGCTGGTTCGATATGGAAAAGGAGAGGCGTACCTTTTTCGCCTTCTTGTCCGGGGTCATCATTTCTCGGAGTAGACCTTCAGTGGAGAAGTCATCTAGCAAGTCGTCCGCCTCATAAACGACATCCTCTAGCCTTGCCAGCCAATGCCTAACTGCATTGTCCCCAGCAGCCTGCTTCTCCTCTGCGTCCAGAAGCTTAGCTTGGATTGCTGAAACCGTGTTCTGGAGCTTTTGAAGTTCGCCTTTGAGACCCCAGAGCATTCCGAGCTCTTTGAGAACCGGGGAGCCCAAACTCCTAGTGGCTTGCGCAGCAACGCTCCCAGCAATTGAGAAGGCTTCTGCCATTTCTTGAGTGTGAGAGAAGGAAAGCTAAAGAGCACTGGTGAAGTAGTTCGAGAGTAGAAGGAGGATATGTGAGCTGTAAATGGGAAGGACGAGGGTTGGCCTATATAGGCCCCTTCCACTTGTATGTTTCATTTGTGAACTCTGGGTTAATGGGAATCCGACGTCATATGCACGTCTTTGTTTCTCTATTTTTTTTGTTTAAAGAATGACTGAGAAACGGGGAGTCGACTTTGGTCTGCACATGGTGACACAGTACTAGTCTTTGTTGCTTTTGTGATATGATTTGGAGGAATCTAAACTTTATTTGTTGGATTGCTCTCTAATTATTTAATGTGGCCAAAGGACCCTCCCCACGTGAGTTAACTTCTATTTGCTCGTGAAATTTGATTTGTACGAAAATTACATTGTTAACGAAGCAGAGCAAGATTGAAACAGTGGGCAAATAATTCTATTTAATTAATAGCTGAAATACGTTCCGTAAATATTGAAATACCGTTGCCCTAATTGAAAAACGTTTCGGTTCTAAACTTTTAGTACGAAAGCTTTAAGACCTAAACCTTCTTCTACTACAGCAATCTATCTATATCTATAGCTATCTTTTCATATTAATTTTCTACAACTCAAATAATATATTCATGGTTGCCATAAAATATTTCACGGGGAGCATTCTGCCTCGCTGCTCATACGTCATGGTTTCTTTCGAAAAATTATAGCGGTCGCTGAAGTTTCATTGTCACTCCATAGGATTAAGTAACGAGAATTGCAAATAGTATGGGGTTTGTCGTGTCTATAACGGCAACATTGAATACTTTGTGGTTCACATGCATGCATGCTATATCTTTTTCTTGTTTAACGGGTTGCAAGATTGTACGATAGAGATGTCCTCAATATAATAAATAAAATTGCTTTTTATATATTTCTTGTTTGATGGGTGCTGTGCTTGAAATAAAGATTTACTTAAAAAGATGCGTACACTTCAAATCCATTCAACGCCTTCACCTCATCTATTGAAATCTCATGTGGAGAAAAGATTTATTTAATCCCAGATCTTATCTATTTCGAAGGCCTTCACCTCATCCATTGAAATCTCACGTGGAGAAAAGATTTATTTAATCTTAGATCTTATATTTGTTAATTACATTGGATTTTTTCTATTTATGGTAATCACTTGAGTTGACGAAATAACCACCTTAAGACATGAAGAATTCTACAATAATTATTCCACCACGAAACTCATCTTTGAAACCATTTTGAAATGAAATTGAGCAATACTCTAAAAACTAATAGACTAATTAAATCAACTTTATTTTTATCATACGCGAGTCTTTGTTTAGTTGAGTAAACGAAGTGGGGGAGAAGATGTCAAGTGGTCTTACATGACTGGTAATTAAATTGACTGGAAGTTATCAGTGTTGTTGAAGGAAATATCAAATACAGATCTTATCAGCGAACGACACGTTATTTCGTTTGTTGTTATTGTTGTAACTTTTATAGATCAGCATCTTGCTTCCTATGAGATTGTCACTTGTTAGCTTAACGAAGTAATAAGTTTATAGCAAGAAAAAATAAATTTCTAAATAGAAATGACAATTACTGATGGGCAGGCTCCATTAGCGTGTAATATCTTTGGTTTTATGGTTTCCTCTAATTAATGAATCAGGTTTACGTTGATCGCAAAGAGTAGAGCAACAGCAGATTGTAAGGTATCTTTATAATTCTTAACTGGAAGCTGCCAAGCACCGGGCAGTGATGGACCTGGACAGCTCAGGAACCGATCGACGCGTCTTTGAGTGGAAGCGGACCCCACGTCACATGCAATTGCCTAACATACCTTCTTGCTTTTTGTCGGAGGAATCTAACTTTACTTGTTGGATTGGTCTCTACCTCAGTACTTCTTGAACGTGGCCAAAGGTGCTGGACCCTCACCGCATAAATTATGAGTCAACTTTTATTTGCTGATTAGGTCTCTGCTTTTTCATCTTTTTCAGCCTACCAAACTTGACTAATTCCAAACCACGTAACACGAAAACATGTCGGGTAGACACTAGACAGTGAGCTTCTCTCATCCTGCTCATTGGATTAGGATGATGCTACTTTCATTTTAAGGCTAAAATTTTGATCGTACTGAAATAATTATAAAAAATATTTTTTTTATTAAATTATTTATTTTTATTATAAATAAATTTAAAAAATCTATTTTTTTATTTTTTCACCCAATCTAACTTTTTAAAATTTTAACCACCTCAAAATATAATATACATAGTTTTCAAGGATCTGATTTTCTCCTAAGAACAGAGAATATATTTCTTTCTTTTAACTTATCAAACAGTAGATCGACTTCCATAAAATCAGACGTTTAACATGGTGAGAACTGTGATAGATCGATACCACCTATTTTACAAAGCAAAACTACTTGCTCTTTTTTTTTTTTTTTCTTTTTCTATGTAAGCAGAACTACTTACTAGTTAAGGGAATAACACTTGAGAAAATGAATTGGACCGTACAAGTGGCAAAGAATTTCGTATAAATTAAGAAAATCAAGTACTTAATTACAATTTTACAAGATAGGTCATCTATTTCTTCATGTGTTTTGTGACTATTATTTTATTAATTTGACTAACTAATTCGACTTGGACCGTCAATATAACTCATTAATGTGGTAGTAGAATCAAAGTCGTTAATTACGACCTATTAGGATTTTAGTATTATGATTCTAACTCAACTCGTTTCATTGGCACTACAAAAAAAACGACCTTTAGCAGCGGTCTAAAACCGCTGCTAAAGGTCAAAAAATCACTGCTAAAAGTTTTTGGCAACGGTTTTTCAGACCGCTATTGAACCATCACAATAGGCTATAGAGGCAGTTTTCACGATCGCTGGTGAAGATAGCGATCTGTAGCGGCGGTCAAGTAGCGGAGTTTGTGACCACCACTATATACCTGAAGCACAATTGTGCTTTGTTTTTGGCAGCATTTTTGTCACTGCCGCTAAAGGCCTATACCACCTTTTTTTTTTTTTTTTGCTAAAATTGAACGCCACTATATCAGTTTTAAAAATGCTGCAATACATACATGTGTAAAAACCTGCGTTTTTTTCTATATTTTCCTGTAATACAAATTTTATTATATATTTTCATTGATTGATGCAAAAATAGAAAAGTGTAATGAAACAAAATATATTTCATCATTAAATAAATAACCACGTCTTACAAGTTTTGCAACAAATACAAATAAGTTCAGCAACAAACTAACAAGTAATAACATTTAACAACAAATAACTATAACTTTAATCCTTAGAAGGTTCAGCACCTACAACAGCATCATATGCTCCAGCACTATCTGTACCATCTGCACTACCACCAGCACCATCACCCTAACTATCAACATTGTCAACAATTGCAATATTGAAAAATTAACAAAAGTAATGACATGAACAAAGATAAAAATAAATAATTACAAATACAAACCCTAACCCTAAGCGTTACAAATCAAGGACCCCCCCCCCCCCTGGGTTCACAGAAACATCTAATGTTTAATTCTTTTTTTTTTTTTCTTTAATTTTGTTTTTCTTTTTTTAATAATAAGTTATATTTTGTAGTTATGTGTTTTTAGTAAATTAAAATTAGTTGTAAATTGTAATAGTATTTAAAAAATTTATACTTAGTATTAAATACATAGCATATTATTTTACACTATTTTTTTATAATTAGTATAATAATCTTAATTAAAATAAGTTGGTAGTAATAATATAAAATAATTATAATTAAAATTATAATGCTTTCTATATAACATTGCATGATTTATTCAAAATATATATGCTCATTATAAGTATGATAATAGATGTTTTCTAAATTACTTAGATTTAGTCAATAAATATGCAATTACCATAACAACCATAGGTATAATTTAAAATATATCATATAACAACTTCAATTTTCATAACACTCCATTCTAATTCCATATTTTATTAAGTAGGTCCTTTAAAATAAAAATTTTCAAATACATGAAAAATAAAATTATATATTAAAAGGAATATAATAATATATAAAATAATGATTAACATTAAATAACTTATAATTAATAAATAATATTTATTTTCACTTATACCTATAGCAACATTTTTTTTTTAAAAACGCTGCTAAAGGTGTAAGCTACAGTGGCGGTCATTATGACCACTGCTGTAAATACTTAATTTCTAGCGGCGTTTGTGTAGAAATTAGACCTATAGTGGCGGTCACTATGACTCCCGTTATAGCTTACACATGTAGCAATGTTTTTTTTTAAACGCTGCTAAAAATTAGGTGTTTCGACCGCCGTTAAAGGGGGTAGTTAGCGATGGTTAGCGACCGTCGCTATAGGTGGTTTGTAGTGACGTTTTTAGCAACTGCTGCTAAAGACCCTTTTTTTTTTTTTTTTTTTTTTTTTTTTTGTAGTGCGGGCTTAGTTAGAATCCTAAGATTAAGTTCTTGAAAATTCAAGACATGGTAATTTTACCAACTAACTAAATAATTTACAATTCTTAAGCGGTTGTAACAAATAGTTCACATTCAAATTATGATTTATGCTTCAAATTATGTTAGAAAAGAATGGATTTTGTAACGTTTGGCTATGCTCGAGACACCAAAGGAAAGGATAGAGCAAACCTGGAAAATACTATCCTAAAAATCACCTTAATTACGAATCAAATAGTCTTCTAGTCAACAAATAAATATTGTAAAGAATTTAGTATCAGAGGCCAATCACGAAATTTGTTGTTGTCCTTCGATACCCGTATTGATATAGAAGTACATAAGGTAACCATATCAGTCCGGCTCCGGTCAAAAAGTTGGGAGATGACTCTGGTGAATCCTTTCTATTATTCTTAGGAAACAAAGAAAAGTAATTCGGACTTGTGGGAAATGAGTAATAATTGAACCAAGTAATTAAAGCTATCAGGACAAATTAAATATAATATTTCTTGTTATATTCCGGGGTTTGTTGTAGGTGCTCAATCAGTGTACGTTATAAAGATCTAGTATAGTGGCTTTTTGTTTCATCAAATAAACAAAATTGGGTAGCAGAAAAATAGAAAAGAAGGAAAAGGCCTAAACCAACATATGGCGCCACTACGTTTTTTTTGTTCACACTTTATTCAAAAACAAGAAACACGAAGGCATATCACGATCCGGATAACAGAAGAAAAACTAATACTGGAAATACCCCAAGTAGCCGCCCACTTAGCCAACTCGTGGGCCATCACATTGCACCTATGAAGAACCCAAGCGATCTTCCATTCCGTGAACTCCTCCAAACTGGTTCTAATGCAAGCAACCAAGGTCGAAATTGCTCACAAATGAGGCTGGTCTTGAGAAATAATATATTGCACAGCACCAACGAATCACTCTCAAAGACAACTGAGGGCACCATCGAGAAAAGGTGCCATTACTCACGTGTAACTAAATATAGTAAATCTAAGGTGGGTTGTTTAGGTGGATAGGGTGTACTTGAAATTGTGTGATTAGGCGCACGATCCTAAGTTCGATTCTCTAAATGAGAGTCTAGGTTGTAGACTATCCAATATTGTCGTAACAGGAAAAGTAAAGTACTGATCTTATCAACAAATTTCACATCTTTTAGTACTCGCAATCTCAAGTCAAGTAATCAACAATCAAAATGTTATTTGGGATATTTGTAGTACAATGCCGATCTTCGTCCATTTCCGCCACGTTTTATTTTTCATAACAGAGAAATAAAACAAACTTCTTGATCCAGTCTATTTCTTTTAATTTTTCTTGTAATTAACAAGTGCAGTCATTTTCACAACCACATAAGATTGTGCAATTTTCATTCTTTGAACTCCCTCTATACTAGTGCTAAAGGGAGAAATACAAGTATAAACTAGAAATCTTATACTTTATGCGAAAGACAAGATTGACAGACACCAATCAACCTAAATCGGTGTTCTTAGAAAATCAAACACAACACAAGACAGTAGGCGCACATCCAATGGCAGTCAACAATGGTTTGTTTGTTTTTGTTTTTTTTCCTTTTTAGGGAAGTGAACTCCCAAACTATAGAGTCGATGTCAGTTGGGGACCAAATTATTAATTTTGTCATATTACACCCTCAAACTATCAAAATTCATCGGGGCATCCCAAACTTCTATCAAGTAAACACTTCAAGGTGCGGTACCCTGCTAGGCTAGTCCGGATTACAAGTTACCATTAGCCAGAGTGAAACCAACCAAAAGAAAGCCCACATCAAGGGATGACAAAAGGGTTAGAAGTATGACATTTTACTATTAATCAGAGTGAAACCTCCCAAGGAAATTAAAGGATGACTAGAAGTAGCATCTTGCCGCCCCAGCCATACTGGGTTTAGATTTGATGTCACCCCTATGCCCAAGGTATGGATTGGAGTCTCACACAATGCGTGGAAAACAAGTTGAGCCGATGATATCGAAATCTCGGGCTCTCTAGTATTTCTTTGGAAAAGTGGTAGCTCTTTCACCCGACTCCATCTATGGGGCGGTCTTGCATGCCGCGCCTCTTTGATTTGGCAGAGCATTCACCCTCTAAGATACGCTTCAAAATCGTAATCGACCAATCACCCATGCCAGAGGGCATTTGCTATAAAGAATCCGAGTGACCCGCTGGAAGATGGCTTTGGAGAGAATTGGGCTGAAGAGTACACTCCATTCTTGCGAATCTAGAGTTGGGAAAAGAGAGCAGTAGCCATCAAAGAAAAGATGCAAGAACTGGATAAATTCTCTTGGGGATGGAAACGGGAATATCATCTTAAAGCGGGTACTTCTAGATTATAGTTGCCACAAATCGACGAAAGGAGATCTTCATGAACATTCAGACCGACCTTTGTTATGCGCGCAGGTTGCGTGCTAAGATATCGAGATACAGCGAGGCTTTGGCGCAGATCAAAATTCAAAAGAGTACTTTAGGAAGAAAAAGAGAAAAGAAGACAGTCTAGAGTGCTTTTGGCTGAATTACTAGTCCCGACTCCCTCCCTCTTGTTGACAAGACAGACAGCTTGAGACAATGGGTGATGCTGCAACCGCTAGCAGTAGTGTTGAGATCGACTTCAAACGTAGAATTTAAAATCTCAAGTGCAAAAGTGTGCCATGTTGTTTCCTTTGAACCCCAAGGACTCCAGCACTGAACTAGAATAAGATTGGTTCAATCTGCATAGGTAGCCAAGGGTACTGATAACAAAAGTGTAGATTACGAGTTTACATCACTAATAAGACACAATTCCAACCACATGAGCAACATAAACAACACGGAATACATATCGAGCCTCCTATGAAACAAAGATGGTTTGTAAATTAACCCAGAATTTAGAACTCAGAACTTTTGAGTTGTCCTAATCTCTACCACTGTACAAAGAAAGAGTAAAAAATGGAAGAAGGATGGAATGAAGCACTTGAAATCTTTCAAGAAGCCACATGGCTATTTATCATCTCTTCTCCACTCTACATCCATGCCACATGCACAATATAAAAGCCAAGAATTATTTGCCGCCTGAAATATAACTGCCAACTGCCAAGAATGTTGTAACAGATAAACACGGAATAAATCCCATTCCATCAGGGTGGGGTCCAATCTTCCATCTTGGCGCCCAACTCCCCGCAGGTGTTCACTGTATCATGGCAAGACGCCTCTGTGAAGCCTGGTTAAGAGATGCTTCCCCATTGCTGGCCTGAACAGGTTTTGGAGTTCCTTTTGAAAAAAAAAAAATCACAGCCATTAATGTATGAAACGTAAGAATAACTGCCAATTGGTTTTTCATGCAAAAAATTACAATTGAGATGAAACAAATGACTAATTAGCTTAGAGGCCAGCATAAACCCCCAGAATTAGGCACCATATGAAAAGAAAATCGTTGAAATTGAGCAGTGCTCTTAATTAAGGGGGAACAGAACAGGGAAACAAAAAAAAAACAAAACAAAAAACCAAAGACAGAACAAATGACAGCAACAACGCGTGTAGAAGCTTGCAAAATATTTTTGAAATTCGAAATAAATAATTGCCCAAAATTCTGGTATTAAATATTTGTCTATTGTAGTAAGTAATTCTCACCTAGGCCTAGCTTTTGGAATAAAGATTCAGATGACTGATGAGAAGGTAAGTACAACAAGTGAAATGAAAGAGGCCAATTTATAGACCTGGATTGGTACCTAATTACATATGGCCAAATTGTCCACCATTCCATGCAGCCTTTAGAGAGCCAAGTGACTACGACTCGGTTCCTCCCTCCTCAAATTCCTCTTCCTCTTCCTCTTCTTCTGTCATATCCTTACTCAATATTCTTCCAATATTTCTGAAATTATGTATGGCGTCAAATGGGGAGGGGGGACATTTAGTTGACTACTTGTAGCAATGCAGTACCTATAGATTTTCTTATAAACTCCGACTACCTGTCCTACAATTTTTCTCTTCTCCAATCATTTCTGCAGCTGAACAAAGTAATTTCGTGAGACAATAGAATGCGAAAATATTGAGGGTAAAGAAAGAGTGGGATTTGAAGTCCTACTGAAAAATTAAGATTAATTCGTAAATATGTCGAAGATGAGAGTTCAACGGTAGGATGTGAGCGATTTTGGGCCTATCACCATCTGTCCTCATATTCGTGGCCTTCACCTCTCAAATAGATCATCTGAAATTTTACTAGAAAGAAATACTATGTCACTGTGAGGGGAAAAAATGAAAGGTTCGCTTTTTCATGTTTTTTTTTCTCTAATGTTCAGCCTTTTTTTTTTCTTAGAGAGATTATGTACCAATTACCTTCCTTGAGATTTCTATTTTACAACGAACAAAAAAATTACAGTTATATAATAGGTATCAATTACCTTAAATTGGCGTCCCCAACAAAAAGGAACAGAGCCAATTAGTGACTTCGAAGAGGTGAACATTGGAATTTCTCGCATTTCTCAGTATCCAAACAAGACCAATGCAGAAAAGACAAATCGCCTTCACATTGTCAACATGATCCTGGAACCCCTTTAGGAATGAATCCACAAACCTAGAAAATAGCTGCTGCACCTAAATCAATGTTTATAAGATATTTTATAAAGAGAGGAAAATAGAATATTAATCTTTTCAATGTATGGTCAAAGGGAGAAAGGGAAAAAACAACAAAAAGAAACAGATAATCACTGTATAGTTGTTTACTTGCAGCAAAAATTGCAGTGCCTTGGATTTTCTCATAAACTTTGACTACCGTCCTTCAGTTTTTCTGTTCTTCAACCATTTCTATGATGAACAAAGTAATTCTATGAGAGAGATAGAGAATGGGAACAAATTGAGGGTAAAGAAAGTAGTACTTGAAGTCCTATTTAAAATTAAGATAAAATGGCGGATTAATACCTGAATATGTAAAACATATTCATAATCAAGTATCAAATCTGGGAATGTGAGGTTCCGCAGCCCCTCCTCTGGCAGAGATCGAAGATCCTCAATATTCTGTAGTGAAGAAATGTGAGTCATTGATGGAGGAGAAACAATTCTCCGCAAAGGTCATGTGATGTGAGAGGAGAGCTATAAATTCTTACAATAAAGAACCCTCTGCTGCTCATGTGTTCTCCGTCCAAGAACAGCAAAGGAAAATATGGCACATAGCATAAATTCTCGCATGTTCGCTTGGCTAAAAGTTTTAGAATTTGAATCTAACTTTCTAAACTTATAATCTTAACATTATTTTTACACGGTATTTTTTTTATAAATATCAATACAACTTAATAACTTCTACACGTACCAATAAAACTCA
This sequence comes from Morella rubra, assembly GCA_003952965.2. Lineage (NCBI taxonomy): Eukaryota > Viridiplantae > Streptophyta > Magnoliopsida > Fagales > Myricaceae > Morella > Morella rubra. The sequence goes on from CM025849.1 coordinate 34,633,748, forward strand.
AACATCACTAAATATTCACACTTTTCTCAAAATCTTAAAATTTTCTCAAAACGAACATGCCTAATCGAACATGCCCTTAAATCTTGTTAACGGAGTTTCCTCATTAAAGCTTACACTAAAAATAAATAGATAAATTGAAAGATATTGCAAGAAGGAACATCATTGTTACAACATTATAAGCATGGTTTTCTGTTGGAGAGAACTCATGCTACAATGAAACATAGATCATCTACTAAATCGGAACATCATAGCATGTCTCATATCTATGGAAAAAAATTAATAAGCTCTCCACAAGTCCAAAATGTTTTATTTTGTCTGCTAAATCACATGTAAAATGATTAAAATGTTCCTTAAAATAAAATTATTAAAAATATTAAAAAATATAAATGCTATATAAATAAAAGTAATGTTTTTTTAAAAAAATACTGAAACTCTATTTCATTAATCTATTTATTTTTAATTTTTTATTGTATTTTTTTAAAAAAAATTATCTTAGAGAGACATTTTGGTCAATTCATATAATTTTATATGATTTAACTATCAAATCAAGCAGAAGTCAAAATCAAACTTCACAGACACAAAAGTCAAAGTCGAAGAAAATGTGACTACAATCCCATATGAGTCTTTGATTGAAGAATTTTTTGAATTTGAAGGTGTATATAATTATTTTATATATTGTCTACAATGAAGTTTTGATAGGTAAGATTTTATTTCTTGTGGAACCTAATTATTTAATTCATCATTTATTAAATTTTTTATGTAAATACGTAAATCATTAAACGTATCAACATCACAAAATATTTAAATAAAATTTCTTTGACCTAAAATAATAGTTTTACGAGCAAAACCAACCCCACGTCATGTTGGAACAAAAAGGCAAAAGTGAAAATTGAAATTTCTCACATTTCTCAGTAACCAAACAAGACCAACGAAGAAAAGAGCAATCACCTTTGCATTTTCAACATGATCTGGAACCCTTTAGGAATGAACACACGGCCTCGAAAATAGCGACAGCAACTAAAAATGAATGTTTATAAGCTATTTAAAAGAGAGGAGAATAAAATATTAATCTATTCTTTGCAACTGCTGTACCTGCACGTACATCAAATTGCTTCTGGATGATAATGGACTACTTGTAATTGGGCCTCTTTTGCAACTTTGGCCCAGCATCTCCAAGAAAATTTTATTCAATTTTCTTCTCCAATGCTTCCACCGCTCTCAACCTTGGGATCTCACGCTATTCTGTCAGCGGCTTACATATGGCTCTCATCGTCTTTAGATTTGTGGCCTTCACTGTCAGAGTAGATTTCTCTCTCCTCGATCTCCTCCGCAATTTGTCTTCATCTTCTTATTCTTCCTTATTCTTTCTCCTGATATCTTTGGAATTATATATGTACGGCGTCAAGTTCAAAGGGAGAAGGGTAAAAAACAACGAAAGGAATAGATTATCACTGTTAGTTGTTTACTTGTAGAAAACATTGCAGTGACTTGGATTTTCTCATAAACACCGAAATACTTGTCCTTCAGTTTTTCTGTTCTTCAACCATTTCTCTGATGAACAAAGTAATTCTATGAGAGAGAGAGAGGAAAAAAAAAACAAATTGAGGATAAAGAAACTTGAAGTACTATTCAAAACTAAGATAAAATGGCGGATTAATACCTGAATATGTCGAACATATACGCTAATAAACTTCAAATCTGGGATGTGAGCGATCTTGGGCCAGTCCTTGCCTTTGTCTTTTTCGCACCTTTGCAATAAGATCGGGCAATCAATAATAGTCAGATTCCTCAAGGACGTTAGTCGACGCATTCCTTCAGGCAATGATGTCAACCTGGTGCAGCTCCTAATTGTAAATTCTTCAAGTGATGTCCATTTGTGAATCCAATCTGGTATAGCTGTCAAGCTAACACAAGAGGAAATCTCGAAAGCTCGTAGAATGGTAAGATGCTGAAGCCCCGACGGGAGAGACACCAATTTTGGAAGAATTCTCAGAGTGTGGAGGCTCTTAAGCCCTTGCCCTTGCATCCAATCGTCGTCCTTGCCTAGATCAAGCTCATCGCAATCGTTGAAGTGCAGTGAGGTGTTGTATACCTAGAGAGTCTCTAGTCTCTACAGGAATTTATTGACAAATCCTGGAGAGAAGTGAGGTTCCGCAGCCCCTCCTCTGGGAGAGACACCAATTTTGGAAGTCCATAAATGTTCAGAGTGCGGAGGCTCTTAAGCCCTTGCCCTTGCATCCAATCGTCGTCCTTGCCTAGATCAAGCTCATCGCAATAACGAAGCTCCAGTGTTTGAAGTGCAGTGAGGTGTTGTATACCGCGGGAGAGTCTCTAGTCTCTTACAGGAATTTATTGACAAATCCTGGAGAGAAGTGAGGTTCCGCAGCCCCTCCTCTGGCAGAGACACCAATTTTGGAAGTCCATAAATGTTCAGAGTGCGGAGGCTCTTAAGCCCTTGCCCTTGCATCCAATCGTCGTCCTTGCCTAGATCAAGCTCATCGCAATAACGAAGCTTCATGTTTGAAGTGCAGTGAGGTGTTGTATACCGCGGCAGAGAGTCTTTAGTCTCTCACAGGAATCTATTGACAAATTTTGGAGAGAAGTGAGGTTCCGCAGCCCCTCCTCTGGCAGAGACACCAATTTTGGAAGTCCATAAATGTTCAGAGTGGAGGCTCTTAAGCCCTTGCATCCAATCATCGTCCTTGCCTAGATCAAGCTCATCGCAAGCTCCAGTTTTGAAGTGCAGTGAGGTGTTGTACCGCAGAGAGTCTCTAGTCTCTCACAGGAATCTATTGACAAATTTGGAGAGAAGTGAGGTTTCGCAGCCCCTCCTCTGGCAGAGACACCAATTTTGGAAGTCTATAAATGTTCAGAGTGCGGAGGCTCTTAAGCCCTTCATCCAATCGTCGTCCTTGCCTAGCTCATTAAGCTCCATGTTTGAAGTGCAGTGAGGTGTTGTATACCGCAGGAGAGAGTCTCTAGTCTCTCTATTGACAAATCTTGGAGAGAAGTGAGGTTCCGCAGTGGCAGAGACACCAATTTTGGAAGTCATAAATGTTCAGAGTGCGGAGGCTCTTAAGCCCTTGCATCCAATCGTCGTCCTTGCTAGATCAAGCTCATGCAAGCTTCAGTGTTTGAAGTGCAGTGAGGTGTTGTATACCGCAGGAGAGAGTCTCTAGTCTCTCACAGAATATATTGACAAATCTTGGAGAGAAGTGAGGTTCCGCAGCCCCTCCTCTGGCAGAGACACCAATTTTGGAAGTCCATAAATGTTCAGAGTGCGGAGGCTCTTAAGCCCTTGCCCTTGCATCCAATCGTCGTCCTTGCCTAGATCAAGCTCATCGCAATCACGAAGCTCCAGTGTTTGAAGTGCAGTGAGGTGTTGTATACCGCGGGAGAGAGTCTCTATTTCTTACAGGAATCTATTGACAAATCCTTGAGAGAGATGAGGTTTCGCAGCCCCTCCTCTGGCAGAGATCGAAGATCCTCAACATCCCTTAGTTTTAGACTCTTCAATTTTGAGAGAGGAGTCGGTGAAGAGGCGACAAGTGCAGGGGAGACAATTTCTGCTGACCTGCTTTCTAGTGCTGCCACATTCGTCATCATTGTCTGTTGCAATGGCTTCCAGCTGGCATCTTCAGTTTCAATCTTCAAGATGTGGAAATGTTGGCATGGAAGTCAACATTGGGCAATCGATGAATAATTTTGAAAGAAGAGGAAATGAAGGGAGTAAAGGATAGTCCTCCATCCATGTTTGCAAGGAATCCATCCTCCTACACCAACCCTTCAATTTCGGACACAAGAGATAGATCTCCTGAGGGATGGGAAGTATGCGATTGGTGTAGAAGAAGAAGCAGATACCATGTTGCTATCTAATATATACTCCAAATCATGCAATTCCATCAGAGTAAGACTGTTAAGAGACGTCAATTGGCTCAATGATGGCAAATATGTCAAGTTTTTGCAGCAATCTAAACTCATGCTAACAAGATTTGTGAGTAACAAAAGCCAATTCGGAAACCTCACACCCCCGTAGTTCTCCAAAGAGAGCATTTTAAGATTCGGGTGAGGTTCCAGGCCTTCCAATTGCGTATCATCGTCAACGACATTTTCACCAATGTCTATCCACTCTAGCACCAAGGTATGAAGATGTTGTTTATCCTTTAAATTGGCAGCCTTATACTCTGATGCAACTTCTTTCCCGTGAACCAATCCCCTGATCTCTAACTTCCCTCTCAGGCTATTTAGCCCCTTTAATTCATCTAAACCACCACTGTTACCCGACACACCACCTCCCGAGTTAACCACAAACCAAGATAATGTCATCAGATTAGTTAGTTGCCCCAATCCACGTGGCATATATTTCAAACTCCAACATCCCTCAATCTCAAGATGCCTGAGATTGATTAATTTTTTAATATCTCTTGGCAATTCTTCAAGGCCCTCACAAAATGTGAGTCTTAGCGTGTGCAGATTTTGCAACTTGGTTATCGAATAAGGCAACTTTTTGATACCTATTAGAAAGATCAAGATACCTTAAATGCTTCAATTTAGAGACAGAATCAGGCACAACATCAATGTCACTACAGTGTAGATCCAACGTGCGCAATAGCTTCAGACTTGAAAAAATTTCATTTACAGTCAAAGACGGCTTGATTCCACTTTCAGAATGGACAAAAAGTGTTCGCATCTTACCAGCTTTGAAAAATAACGTGGGATTTGCACTGAGAAAATCAATGTCCCGAATTGCCACGTGGCGAGTTTTACTCTCATCAAGCAATTTGTTTTTAGAATCAAATATGGTGAAAGACGATCCTGACACTTTGACAGCAAGATCATGCATAAAGTCATGCATTTTGCAATAACCAATGTCACCAAACTCATCCTTTTGGGCCTCTTGGAAGAATGATCTCCAAAGCAATTCCATAAAATAATCGTTAGCAATATCTTCCAAGCATCGATTTTCATCCTTTGACTTGATAATAAAGCCTTGTGCTATCCACAGATTAATCAGCATTGATTTTTCAATAACGTAATCCTTTGGAAATATGCTACAATAAGCAAAGCAATGCTTCAAATGTGATGGAAGATGGTTATAACTCAATTTAAGAGTTTCTAAAATGTCATTTCCTTTCACTCTTGGGAGTTCTTTATTCAAAAAGTCAGACCATTCTTTTTCTAAATGTCTCGAGCGCAATAATCTTCCAATCGTCCTGATTACAAGTGGGACACCTTGACACTCTTTCAAAATCTCGTTTCCAATCTCTATGATTGTTGGACTCTCCGGCTCTTCTCCGTTCCTGAATGCCATATGCTTAAATAAGGACCATGATTCGGGTTTCTCTAAACCCTTCAAGATATACGGTTCACCTGAGCAGCTAATTTTTGCAACCGTCTCACTCCGAGTTGTCACTAATACTCTACTTCCTCTTGCACCACACAACAACAACTTTTCCAAGTCATCCCACTTTTTAATATCTTCATTCCACACGTCATCTAACACGAGGAAGTATTTCTTTCCACCAATTAACTCTCCAATATCTCCAGGTTTCTGGTTTGTTTCAGACTCGATCATTTTTTTAACGATTTCTCCCACGTCAAAGTTATCAGAGACACACACCCACATCTTTAGCTCAAAATGTTTTTTAACTTTCTCATCATTGAATAGTAGCTGAGCTAGTGTAGTCTTTCCTAATCCTCCGATGCCAACAATCGCTAGGATTGAAACATTCTCCTCAATGTTGGACTCCATCAGGAGTTCTATAACTGCCTTCTTATCATCCTCTCTACCAATGACTTGTTCCTGAGGTACAAAAGAATAAGTGTCTCTTTCCCTATTCCTGACTCTTGTGTCTACAGGGTGCTCTTTGAAGTGGAATTTTTTTCTATCGTCTGCAATGGCATCGAACCTCTTTCTAAGCGCTTTAATCTTAGGACTCATAACAACACTATCGACGACACCGTCGGCAAGCTTGGGAAAGAAGAGGCATACTGAGGCGCATACCTTATTTGCGTGTCGCAGTAGAGGTTGAATCTGAGGTCCCATTTCAACACAATCGGCAAGCTTGGAAAAGAAGAGGTATACGCATACCTCATTTGCTTCCCGCAGTTGAACTTCGGTGGAGAGATCATCCAGCAAGTCATCCGCATCATAAAATGCATCCGTCAGGTTTTCAAGCCAAAGTGTAATCGCATGACTCCGAGCTTGCTGCTCCTCCGCATCCAGAAGGACAGCGTTGACCATTTTGACTTTGTCCTCGAGCGCCTGAAGATCATCTTTGACACAAAAGAAGGGTCCGAGATGTTTTGCAGACAAGGAGCCCAATTGCGTTGCGATTCCCTCAGCAAAACAAAGCATAAGAGCTGCAATTGCCATGATTGTGAAGGGAGGAAAACCACAAAAAGTAGTAAGAGGGCAGTACTAGGGAGGAAAAAATTGATTGCGGGCTGTGAACCGGGAAGAGGAGTTGTGGTCCTATATTTATAGAGATGTCCTCCGTATTATTAAAGAACATGGAGTTTAAAAGTATCCTATAATGTTAAAACACAATTCTGCCTTAATTATTTTTGTTAATGACATTGGTCATTTGCATCACTATAATCGTTAGTCCTAAAGAGAAATAATTATATTAATAATATATTATTATTTTGTAGTTTACGTGATTTATAACATGCGTTCTTACTGTAAGTATATTATTTGTAGGCTTTACTCTCTACAGTGATCCCCTACCACTTTTATGTCAGGCACGTTAGCACCACTTATTTTAAGTGGGCTAAGGGGCATATATGTACTTGTAGCAGCTCGCACCAAATTTTTTCCAATAATAGCTATATATATTTCTGCAACTCGAAATGATTATTGCCATAAGATATTTTCCTATCAGTAGTGTTCTACAGTTCTGCCAAAATAATAGAGATCATGTGACGTACGTCGTATCCTGCTTAATTAAATATTTTCTAACCCATTGCATGAGCTGATTACAATTGTCGAAGCCTTTCTTCTTTCCTTCTAATTAAGTAAGCGGAAACTTATTACAAACATGTTATAATTGTGGAACTTATTACAAACATAATTTACCGTCCGAATATGATGATTGAATTTTGAGAGAAAAAAATATCTCAAATCATAAATAATATATAATTAAGAAAAAGAAAGACCAACGGCGCGCCATGAAGATTACACAGCTCAGGAACGGACGCGCATGTGAGTGGACGCCAGCGCAGCTACACAGCTCACGAAGAAACTCCCACGCTATCACGTGCACTAAGCTCCTCGTCTGCCTTCTGAAACTGAACTCCCTGGCCTTGTCGACTGTCGTAAACGCGCCACGAAAAAAGAGCCTTCAATAAAACTACATGATGCCTGATGGTGTTTCCAGCTCTCCAGGCGTCTAATGCTTGGACGCGCATGTGAGTAGTCCCTTAGCACGTGACTCAACTTTTATTTGCTGACTATATTCACCTTTTCCAGCCTACTAAACTTGACAAATTCCTAACCACATCTATGTTCTTTGAAAATTCAAGACATGGTATTTTTACCAACTAACTAAAGTATTTATAATTCTTAAGAGGTTGTAACAAATAGTTCACATTTAAACTATGATTTTGTGTTTCAAATTATGTTAGGAAAGAATGAATTTTGAAGCGTTTGGCTATGCTTGAGACACCAAAGGAAGGGATAGAACAAATCTGGAAGATACTATCCTAAAAATCACCTAAATTATGAATCAAATAATCTCCTAGTCAACAAACATATATCTTAAAGAAGTTATTATCAGATGTCAATCATTCACTTAGTCGTTGTTGTTGTCCTTGGTACCTGTATTGATATAAAAGTTTAAACTCTAGAGAGGTAACCATGTGATCAATCCTACTCCGATCATAAAGTTGGGAGATCATTCTGGTGAAAACAAAAAGAAAGTAATTTGGACTTGTGGAAAACTAATAATAATTTAACCAAGTAATTAAAGCTGTCGCTACAAATTAAATATAATATTTCTTGTTATATTCAGGGGTTTGTTGTAGGTGCTCAATCAGTATACGTTATAAAGATCTAGTATATTGGCTTTTCGTTTGATCAAGTAAACAAAATTGGGTAGTAGAAAAAACGACAAAAAGGAAAGAAGGAAAAGGCCTAGACCAACAATATAGTAAATCTACCGTGGGTTGTCTAGGTAATTAGGGTGCACTTAAAATTGTGTGGTTAGGCCCACAATTATTAGTTCGATTCTCTAAATGAGAGTCTAGGTTGTAGACTATCCAATATTGCCGTAATAGGAAAGGTCAGGTACTGATCTTATCAACAAATTTCACTTCTTTTAGTACTCGCAATCTCAAGTCAAGTAATCAGCTATCAAAACGTTATTTGGGATATTTGTAGTACTATGCCGATCTTCGTCCATTTCCGCACGTTTTATTTTTCATAACAGAGAAAATAAAACAAACTTCTTGATCTAGTCTACTTTCTTTTTATTTTCCTTGTAATTAACAAGTGCAGTCATTTTCACAACCACATAAGATTTTGCAATTTTGATTCTTTAAACTCCCTCTGTACTTGTGCTAAAGGGAGAAGTACAAGTATAAACAAGAAATCTTATACTTTATGCGAAAAACAGGATTGACAGACACCAACAAACCTAAATCGGTGTTCTTAGAAAATCAAACACAACACAAAGACAGTAGGCGCACATCCAGTAGCAGTCAACAATGGTTTGTTTTTGTTTTTTTTTTTTCCTTTTTAGGGAAGTGAACTCTCAAACTATAAAGTGATGTCAGTTTGGGACCAAATTTTTAATTTTGTCATATTATACCCTCAAACTATCAAAATTCATCGGGCACATCCAAAACTTCTATCAATTAAACACTTCAAGGTGTGGTACCTTGCTAGGCTAGTCTGGATTACAAGTTACCATTAGCCAGAGTGAAACCAACCAAAGAAAGCCCACATCAAGGGATGACAAAAGGGTTAGAAGTATGACATTTTACCATTAACCAGAGTGAAACTTCCCAAGGAAAGCCAACATAAAGGATGACAAGAAGTAGCATCTTGCCGCCCCAGCCATACTGGGTTTAGATTTGATGTCACCCCTATGCCCAAGGTATGGATTGGAGTCTCACACAATGCGTGGAAAACAAGTTGAGCCGATGATATCCGAACATCTCGGGCTCTCTGGTATTTCTTTGGAAAAAGTAGTAGCTCTTTCACCCGACTCCATCTATGGGGTGGTCTTGCATGCCGCACTCTTTGAGGTGGCAGAGCATTCACCCTCTAAGATACGCTTCAAAATCGTAATCGACCCATGCCAGAGGGCATTAACTATAAAGAATCCTAGTGACCCGCTAGAAGATGGCTTTGGAGAGAATTGGGCTGAAGAGTACACTCCATTCTTGCGAATCCAGAGTTGGGAAAAGAGAGCAGTAGCCATCAAAGAAAAGATGCAAGAACTGGATAAATTCTCTTGGGGACGGAGACGGGAATATCATCTTAAAGCAGGCACTACTAGATTACAGTTGCTACAAATCGACGAAAGGAGATCTTCAAGAACATTCAAACCGACCTTTGTTATGCGCGCAGGTTGCGTGCTAAGATATCGAGATACAGCGAGGCTTTGGCGCAGATCAAAATTCAAAAGAGTACTTCAGGAAGAAAAAGAGAAAAGAAGACAGTCTAGAGTGCTTTTGGCTGAATTACTAGTCCCGACTCCCTCCCTCTTGTTGACAAGACAGACAGCTTGAGACAATGGGTGATGCTGCAACCACTAGCAGTAGTGTTGAGATTGACTTCAAACGTAGAATTCTTAAAATCTCAAGTGCAAAAGTGTGCCATATTGTTTCCTTTGAACCCCAAGGACTCCAGCACTGAACTAGACATTTCCGCTCTGCATTTAATATGCTTAGTTTTTCGAGGATCCGATTTTCTCCGCCAAGGGATGAAGGGTATTTCTTTCTTTTAATTTATATTCTTCATTATCAAAGGAGATCGAATTCCATAAAATCAGAGGTTTAACGGGTTGAGAGTTGCGATGGATCGATGCCACCTACTTTTTTGTGACAGAAAAAAGTACTCTCACTTTGCAAAGAAGTAGACCACAAGTATTAATGCTTCTGTTTATTCGAAGAAAGCATAGTAGAACTACTGATTACTAGTTGACGCAGAAAAATCCTTTAGAACTTATTAACATCTAGGGGTGAATAGGTGTTTTTTTTATTTAAAAAATCAATGACAATTTTAGAATAAGTCATAAAATTATTAAGTTTAGATCTGAATAAATATTAACTCAATAAACAAAATAAGCAGTGGAATATTAAAGCCTTTAAATTACCTTTCAAAGAAAAAACAATTGAGCTAGCAATCACAAGAAATTTACTAAAAAGTAAAACCTTATAATAATGATTCAGACGGCAACTTTCAATTGTTTAACTCTGACTACTCCGATACAAAAATCTACGTAATCCAATTTAAACCCACTCCCTTGCGATTAACCCTCAGTTCATTGAGGTTCTTCTTATGAAATTTTTCAAGAACGTCATTGTTCTTCAATTTGAAACTTAAATTTGATGCAGACTCTTGCAAATATTCAAAACACTGACAAAGGTGATAACGCTAAGAGAAAAAGACTTGCACCAGCGTACAAGTCACAAAGAATATCGTATAAATTGGGAAAATCAATTACTTAATTACGATTTTACAAGATATCCAGGGCATCGTCATGTTTTTTGTGGTTATTATTTCATTAATTTGGTTAACTAATTAGACTTGGACCGTCGACATAACTCATTAGTACAGTAGCGAAATGAGATTCGTTTATTAAGACTTATTAAGATTTTAGTGTTAAGATTCTAACTCAACTCGTTTAATGGGACTCAGTTGGTATCTTAAGCTTAAGTTCCTCTAAGAGTTTCTATTAAATGATAAATCTTATTGACAAATCATAGCTAGTTCAAAAGACGAAAACAGAATAGCTACAAGTGAAACTGTTGCATGCCGCAATCCATGATCTATAGCTACATATTCTTCTTCTTCTTCTTCTTCTTCTTTTTTTTTTTTTTTGTTTTTTTTTACGTCTATAGCTACAGCTAGCTATTCATATTAATTTTCTGCAACTCAAATAATATATTCATAGTTGCCATAAAATATTTCCCGGGTAGCATTCTGCCTCCCTGCCATTCGACATGGTTTCTTTTTTAAAAAAATATAGCGGTGGCTAAAGTTTCATTTTCACTCGATAGTATTAAAAAACGAGAATTGCAACAATATATAGTTAATAATTAGATCATTACGGGACACTTATAAATTATATGTTTGTAGCTTGTTTCGTGCGTGAAAGACTAATTGCAATAATAGAGATGTGGATTGAGACGCTTATAAGCCTCCGGTCAGTTAATCAAGAGACGTCACGTGGGCCAACTTATAAGTCTTCTGTTAATCAAATAAAGGAAATGGAGTGGGTAAAAAAATAAATAAATAAAGGAAGTGGGTGGCTCGAAAAATAAATAAATAAAGTGGTGGCCCTTTTTTTTTTAGAGCATCTCATGGTTCTTATTTAAATATTCACTATAAGAATTATAGTTTTAGGTGACAAAATTTTAGGTGTCAAATCAAATTTTGTCATTTAAAGTGATTTTTTCATGACAAAACATTCATTTCGTCACCCAAAGTCACCCATAGATGTCAAAATCGTCAGGACAAGTTCTAAAAGCGTTCAGACATATATCGCGTGTAACAACATACCACACGTACGCATGAGTGACGATTAAAATAGTCACAAAATACAAAATACCATCCGGACTCAAAATCAACATGTTCGGATTCTTTGTTGAGTAACGAATTCTAAATCGACGTAACCGAGTGACGTTCAGTATCGTCACAATTACTTTATAATAACGTCCAAACGTAACATATACAACGTTCGAACGCTATCACATGACGAATAATAATATCCTATTACTTTGAATCACTTGTACATTAAAAGAAAATGCCGTCTGTCTCTTTTACGAGAAAATCTGATGTTCTTAGGATGCAATACGAGTGGAGTTCCAAGCACTTGATTAAATTGAATCATAATGTTATAGGATAGCTATCAACTTCAACAGTTAGATTACGACATTTGACGTAGATCAAGTATATTATACTAATTAACACCTAATAAACACTAAAAATATTTTTTTTTTTTTGGGAGAATTTCGATGCTGTGTGAACCAGTTTGGTACATGGCAACATGACTTTGTGCTGCGGTCAAGCATCAGCAGCGTCGAAACCGCTACGGAGCCTCGCCCCCACACGTTTGGCGAGATAGCTGGTCCATGTGAGCCATTGATATCTTCAAAAAGAGTCGAATAATGCCATGTGACTTTTTTAGTAATCTCGCGTTTTTTTTTAATCATCACAGCTACTGCCATTGTAATCATTTTTTCTCGTCTCCTTTTAAGTCATTTTTTTCTGCCATCGGTTTTTTACATTTGAAAGTGTCATATAGCTAGTATTTTTAGCTGCCCTTTCCCACTATAACCAAACAATTTCAAGGAATAATCTTCTTGGACTGGACATATTAAATTACCTCCCGTTTCAACGTGCCAGTTCAAGCAAAGAAATAAGCTAGTTACAGCCAAAAAGAAATGTAAACCCAATTAGTTAAAATGATTGAGACCAAATATAGCCATTGGGCAGTAATTATATTCGAAAAAACTGGCAAGGAAAAGGGGAACCCATTTGTGCCAAAAAAAACTTGTTCATTAAGAGAGATAATTCATTTCAAAATGTATAAAATATAATCACAGTTGTCTTCATCAATATTTTGTTTCTCAACATTGCACGGCTGGCATCAATGAGCTGTTCTTCGAATTAGGTTTGACTAATTTGCTTAGGATTCCTTCTTCAATGATATTATTGTTCTGTCATAATATATATCCGTAGATTACAGTTATGTTGGTTGAAGTTGTAACACCATATAGACGTGGGAAACACCAAATGAAAAAGATGTCGAAAGTCAGATGACATGCTTGATATAGAACTCCTACAGGTCACAGTCGTCGATGCCCCTATAATATATGCATGTATATTTTGTAGCCCGTGTTGAAGTACTGTAGAGATGCCGATCGACCCGTTAATTTTGGCGAAAATTCTCGATCCGATAGATCTAAGGATTAATATTGTAAGCAATTGTCTGCATTTTGATTGAGTTGTGGATGGTGAATCACGAGATGTCACATGGGCTAGCTAAGTAAGCCTTCAAGTCCAAGTCAAACAAAGGAAGCAGCTTGTAGAAGATGCCGCATGGGCCAAAGTGGGAATTTTATTTTCTAAACAGTCTAGAGAAAGAAAAAGAAATTCATGCATTATTGGAAGGGCTTGCATTATTTTTTTGATGGGTGAGAACTCTTTTCTTCTTCACACAACTGCAAATTAAAAATTATATCTTGAATCAGTTCAAGAATAGGAGTTAGCTGTTCATTCTGCTTGAACGGTAACATTAGTGATTTAAATATGAGATTAGATATTGAAAAGGATTTGCTTCCACATAGCTAGCTGGGACAATCACTGAGTGAATTGAATGATCCGCATTCACATGTTCTAGATCTTACCATTAATATTTTAGATCATAGAACAACATGTTGCAAGTTTTTCTGAATCCCTTCCAACCTTTTTTGGGAAGAAAAAAAAAAGTATGTTCTCTTAAAATATGTATTTTTCAATGCTGTAATTAATGCTGGCAATGAGTTACTTGGGGCAAAGAATCAGGTTGACTAAACTTTCTTGAGGATTCCTCTCCTATCCACGTTGTAACTCCTATTCTTAAAAGTAATTAAGAAAATATTAGGTTAGTGTGTTTTGTGAGAATTTTTTATGTTTTAAAAATTTTTAAGTGATATTAATTTTATTGGTATGCGTGTTATAGTTTTAAATGATATTAAAAAATATATCCAGTTTGTATATTCTCAAAATTCAAAAAAATTTTAAAATGTAAAAAAATCGAACACAACTCGAAGTAACCCAACAGCACACAGTCACAGACTCACATACACGCAAGCCATTCAGGGAGCGTCCAAAACTAACAGATGGGAAGGGTTACCCGAGGGACCGTAAACGTCAAATCCTTGGTCTCTCTATATGTTGGATGGCTGAAGTCAAGAAATTGCGTGTATGTTTCAGTAACATTTTCTTTTGTTGTGGGTGGCGAATCACGAGACGTCGTCTGGACCAACTCATAAGCCTTTGGTTTAAACAAATATAGGGAGTGGGTGGTTCGAAAAAATAAATAAATAAGCCTAATCGAATGGTTCTTCTTTAATTAATAGTCATTGACTTATAAATCGACCAGAGCCAATCTGGTAGGGATCAGATAAGGTTGATCAATACTTGCCTTGACAAACGGCTAGATAAAGCAAATTTCAAATTTCAAAGACGTATGATTTTGCTGTGCTTATATCTATGATTGATATATTTAATCAATTTTGAACAAATTTTATTGAAATTCTTGCACATTTTGCGAGTACAACACGTGTGTTAGAATATCCTTCATGCGTGGACTGTTTCCAATGATTGTGTGGTTTTTTTGATATTATAACACAATAGTTAACTCTAGTTAACCCAATATTTAGAATGTAGTCAGTTATGACGTTTTATGAGATTTTGTGTGCTTTAGCTGTATAAACGTAATTCCTTTGTCACCACAAAAAAAAAAAAAGGCCATATTTAGCGGGGTTAAAAAATCGTTGGTACAAGTTAAATAAAAAATAATGATAAATTTTCACCAGCCTTTTTGTAGCGGCGTTTTTATACGCTGCAGTAAGTGCATCGGAGTAAGTTTTTAACTGCGTTTCTTACAAACGCTAGTGAAAGTATAGCTATACCAACAGTCACTCCGCAACGGTCAGAAAACGCGGCTCAAGACCCTATACGTGACAATAACTCTTTGCAGTGTTTTGTTGAAAAGCGTCGGAATTATAAGGGTATTAATACCACTGTTTTTTCTACAAACGCCACTATGGATCTGCCTATAGTCACGATTTTCTAAAAACGCTGCAAAAACCTATACCCTTTTGCAGCGGTCAGGATACTAATATGCCTTCATCTACGCCATTGAGATCTCATCATGTGGAGAGTACTAATATTTATATTTTAAAAAAATTTCAATTATTTTTTCACTGTCTTTAATACTTTTTTATAAATTTCAACAACATTTTTTTTATTAATTCCAACAAAATCTACACTACTTTCAACAACAAAAAATGCACCAGAATTTTTTTTTTCTCATCTAAACACAGCCTAGAATTATACAAAATTTAAATAAAATAGTCGATTCACCTTATACTATACAACAAAAATTGTACATGAACGAAGAAGAACTATGAAGGACAATTCCTTGGATTCTAAAGAATACCAGAAATTCAAAAAAAAAAAGAAAAAAAAAGAGAAGGAACTAGCCCATTGCCAATTCCATGCTAAGGAATTGAAAACTTGGACAGGCAACTGCTAATATTCCCATTAAAAGAAATTCAAAAGAACTAGACATCCTTTTAATCGTTATCCTATTACTTTGAATCACTCCCATTAAATGAAAATGTCATCTGTCTCTTTTACGAGAAAATCCTCATTCTCTGTATATATGGGATCGAACAAACTTCAAGAAAACTGATGGCAAATTAAGTTCTTAGGATACAATATCAGTGGAGTAAATGATAATATTATAGCTATCAATTTCAACAGTTAGATTACGACATAGGTAGATCAAGATATATTATACTAATTAACACCTTATAAACACTAATTTTTTTTTTAGAATAACTATATTAAATAGTTTAAGTTCATGGCCACGTGACTTGTGCTATCATCAAGTAGGGCTGTCCAATGGCAGGTCCGGTCCGGCTGGCCAAACTGTAATTTTGTAGAGTGAAATGGTCATTCTAATAGAACCGGTCCGGTCCGGTCCCCGGGTCCGGATTGTTTGGGCCATGACATTTTGGGTCTTTTTTTAGTTAAGCCTCTTAGCATTTTTACTTTTTTAAGCCTTTTTTGGAGTTTTATTTTGGACTTTTTTGGACCATTTTTTAGGTTTCTTTACATTAATTTTTTGGCCTATTTTTACATGAAATATTTGGCTACATTTCAACCAAATTTTGTAAAAGTTGTTACATTTGATTTGAAGAAAATACTAAGCTCTAATTAAAGAGTTCTAAATCCTAATTTTTTTAAGATAATAAATCATACATCTTAAACTTTAAAGCATACATTTAAAATCAAAAAAAGAAATAGACATTACAATATAAAGGAAGTATCAAATAAAAGTATCAAATAGAATTGCAAGTAAAATTAATTAGTAATTACTAACTACACTACTCTATTACAAGCCATAACAAACAACAAAATAATCAGATCAACAAACTAAAAGTATAATTAATAATACATGTCATTAAAATATCCATTAATTGTCCACTGGTTGTGAATTGTCCATCTCCCATGAAAGCTGTAAAAAAAAAAAAAATTTACACGTGAGATAATAAACTAATAAACAATATATTGGGCATTATTATAAAAAATAGATAAAAACTTACCATGAAATCAAATAAAATTAGTCTTCAGTTATCTCAAGCCGAGCCACTCGTGAGTTAAACATTATTCCTAATAATTTATGACAAAAACATGTTCAAATCTTAATTATGAAATATGCATATTAGATATAAAATATGAATAATTAATACTACATATTTTAATAATTAAGTTAGTGATAAAGCCTAATAATTATGGGAAAAATAGCAAGAAAAAATTAAGGGTTAAATACACTTTGCCCCCCTTATTTTTGGGGTCATTTACACATTGCACTCCGATGTATTATTTTTGACACATTGGATCTCTTAACTTACACATTTTTTTACTTTGGACCCCGCACCCAAATTGTCTGTTAATTTAGACGGATCCGTCAAAATATGGGGTGCAATGTGTACATACCAAAGATAAGGGGGCAATGTGTACATATGCCAAAAGATAAGGGGGGCAATGTGTAAAAAATTTGACGGAATCCGTCTAAATTAACGAGCAATTTGGGTGCGGGGTCCAAAGTAAAAAAATGTGTAAGTTAAGAGGTTCAATGTGTCAAAAATAATACATCGGGTGCAAAATGTAAATGACCCCAAAAGATAAGGGGGCAAAGTGTATTTAACCCAAAAACTAAATAGAAAATCTTACTGATTTTTTCCAATGTATATAACACATTAACACTATACTGACAAGTGACAAGTGACAACAATATGAATGTAGCATATAAAGGGAAAAAACTAAATAGATATTGAACTTACTGATGTTTAAAAAATAAAAAATAAAAATAAGGGAAATAAATAACTTACAGACGGTTGTAAGGTAGTGGAGGGAGGGAAAGGGCTGCACGCTGGAGCCTGGAGGTGGAGGGGGAAGGGAGGTTGTGAGGGAGGTCGTGAGGGAGGAGGGGGAGGCGGTAGGGGGGAAATTAGGGTTTTTTGAAAATAGAAAAGAGGGGGCGTGGGAGAGAGAAGGGTTGGGGGGTGCGCATCCAAATATTCTTTTTTTTTTAATGCTAAACGCGCGTTTTGGGGGGGGCACAGGAAAAAGAAGGGTTGGGGGGGGGGGCGCGTGGGTCCAATTTATCCAGCACGTTTTTTTTTTTTTTTAACCGGTAAGGACCAGTTTGGAGTGGTATACTTCGGTCCAGTTCTAGTTTTCCATAGGTAACCCGAAATCGGACCGGAGTACACCGGTTTCCCGGACCGGTAAATTCGGTATCAAAAAAGGGGACCGATTTGGCCAACATCGTCCAATTTCGATCCGAGTTGGCCGGTAACTTGGGCACCCCCACCGTCAAGCATCAGCAGCGTCGTAACCGCTACCGAGCCTCGGCCCACGCACTTAGCGAGATAGCTATCCATGTGAGCCACTGATATCTTCAAAAGGAGTCGAATAATGCCGTTTAGAGAGAAAAAAAAAAAAAAAAACAAAAAACAACACAGCAGCAGCAGCAGCAGCAGAATATTGCCATGTGATTTTTTTTTGTCATTACAGTTACTGCCATTGTTATCATTTTTTCTCGTCTCCTTTTTAAGTCATTTTTTTCTGCCATCGTTTATTTACATTGGAAAGTGTCATAGTATTTTTAGCTGCCCTTTCCCACAATAACCTAACAATTTCGTGGAATATTCTTCCTGGACTGAACATATTAAATTACCTCCCGGTTTCTACGTACCAGTTCAAGCAAAGAAATAACTTATCTCCAAAAAAGAAATGCAAATCTAAGTTAAAATGATTGAGACCAATTATAGACATTGGGCAGTGATCATATTCGAAAAAAATGGCAAGTAAATGGGTACGACATGAAAAACTCAGTCAAGAACAACCCATAATTCATATTAAAATGTATAAAATACTAATCACAGTTGTCTTCAATATTTTGTTTCTCAACATTGCACGGCTGGCATCAATGAGCTGTACACTTCGAATTAGTTTGACTAATTTGCTTAGGACTCCTTCATTGATATTAGTGTTCTGTCA
This sequence comes from Morella rubra, assembly GCA_003952965.2. Taxonomy (NCBI): domain Eukaryota; kingdom Viridiplantae; phylum Streptophyta; class Magnoliopsida; order Fagales; family Myricaceae; genus Morella; species Morella rubra. The sequence goes on from CM025849.1 coordinate 34,652,262, forward strand.
TATATATATATATAGATTACAGTATATGTTAGTCAATGGCGGATGGAGGGGCTGGCAAGCCCGGGCGCTGCCCCCTGAGTTCTGTCAAAAAAAAAAAACAGCAGTTGCCTTCATGTGTTTGCCCCCAGACGGTAAAAGGCCAGCCCAGCCCGCCCCCCCTTGGGCCTTTTCTTTTTCCTATTCGACAGTGGCCCACTTGTTGCTAAATCAATTAATATATTTTGTTTTAAAAGAATATAGAAAAAAAGTTACCACCTTAGAAGTGAGCTTAAATCCAGGTTTTTTTTTCCCAAGGCATGTGACATTAGAACCTTTTTTTTTTTCCTAAGCTATAATAGAACCCTTTAAGTTCTACCTAAACGAGAAAGGAAATGAATAACCCTGTCATGAGCAAAATTGCAATAAATTATATGGCTTCCGTAACCAGCTGTAATTTGAACTCGAGGGGAATAAGCAGAAAATTGAAGACTGTAATAGATTGGCTTATAATGCTAGATTAGAGAATTCCAGCTTTTCTTTCTGTTGGAGAAAAAGAAACCCCCCAGTTGAGGCCAACACGATCCGCAAAGATACTTTTGTGCCACAATTGATCATTTTCCTACCCATCCGAGTAACTCAAGTGGTAGAGAGGGGCTTGAAAATATGGATTAAGCGCACTGTCAAATGTCCAAACTACTATTTGTATAAATTTTTTGGAGTTTGCAATGGCATTGAACTCAATTTCTATAAATATTGAAATAGATTCGTCCGAATCAGATGTACTTGAATAAGTGTCTAGATTACAATATTTTTAATACTTTTAATCTTTAATTTTTAATATTTTAACTTTAAGAGACTTTTTGTATTACGTAGGAAATTTTTTTTTTTTCATTTCGTTTTAAGAGTTTGCCTCTCTCAACTTGAGTCCTAGTTTCGCCACTGTTGTTTGTTGAAGTTGTAACACCATAGGGGGAGCACCAAATAAAAAAGATGTTGGAAGTCAGACGTGCTTGATATAGTCGTCGATGCCCCAATAATATATCATGTAATGTTAAATTTCGGAGCCCGTGTTGAAGTCTTGTAGAGATGCCGATCGATCCGTTAATTTTGGGGAAAATTCTGGATCGGATAGATCTCAAGGATTAATCATATTGTAAGCAATTGTCTGCATGTATGTTTCATTGACCTTTTCCTTTGTCGTGGGTGGCGAATCACGACACAGGCGTCTGGGCCCACTCATAAGCCTTTGGACGTTAAACAAATAAAGTGAGTGGGTGGCTCGAAAAAAAAAAAAAAAAAAAAAATCAAATTTTTTTTTTTTTTTTTTTGGGTAAACTCATAGTTAGCCCTTTATGTTTGAGTAAAAATTAAGTTACTATCCTTATTTTTCAATCCAACAATTTGAGACCCATAACTTTCAAAACTTATCAATCTTCGCCCCCGTCTAAATTAGACGTTAAATCAAACGGAAAGCATGAAAAATGACCAAAATACCCCCAAAATGAAAATTAATATAATAAGGGGCTAACTATGAGTTTACCCTTTTTTTTTTTTTTTTTTTTTAAGCATGTAATGGTTCTTGTTTAATTATTAGTCATTGACTTATAAATCGAAGAGTGCCAATCTGGTAGTGCTGGATCAGATATGGTTGATCAATTATTGCCTAGTCGACAAACGGCTAGATAAAGCAAATTGAAAATTTCAAGACGTATGATTTTGCCGTGCTTATATCTATAATTGATTTATTTAATCAATTTTGAACAAATTTTATTGAAATTTTTGCACATTTTGCGAGTACAGCACATGTGTTAGAATATCTTTCATGCGTAGACTATTTCCGATGATTGTGTGGTTTTTTTGATATTATAACACAAGTTGTTAACTATTGTTCACAATAGTTAACTCTCGTTAATCCAACACTACAACAAATTTTGGGATGGATTTTTTTAGGACCTCAAAAAATCTATTTCAAAAAGTATTCTCTGGGGACTGATTTTAAATTGTCCCAAAAAAATAGAAAGTACTTTTTTGGGCTGGAAATTCAAACCGTGCCAAAAGTTTTTTTTTTTGTGATGATTTTTTTTTTTTTTCAGGACAAAATAATCTGCCTCCAAAAAGAAGTAGGCTTTTTGGGACAGAAATCCAGTGTAGCAAAAAAATTGACTGAGCTTTTGAGACGGAATCTTCCCGTAATTTTAAAAAAAAGCTTTTAGGGACATACTAATCCGTTAAAGTCGTTCCATTCAAACTTTCCAATATCCGTTTGAACTATACCTACATGTTTTTGCAAGCGTTTGAACGAATAAATTACGTTCTAACGCCTATCTCAATAACCGTTTGAACAATAATAAACAGTTTGAACGAACGTCCAAATCTCGGTACTTAAATTTGCAGTGTTCGTTCTTAATAAAGTACGTTCGAACGGCACATAATCTTTTGGGATGCCGGTTCACGTACCGAAAAACATAAGATCATTCCAAAGCGTTCAAACATCCTGGGTTTTCACCTACCATAATAAATGCACATCTAGTCATCATAAATTTTATTATTTTTTAATATCATTTGAGCGTTATTACATAATCCATTCTAACGAATAATGAACATTAGGAATAGGAATCGCTCGATATTGAACAGTTTCTAACTTTTTCAAACGATCGTTAATCGGATTAACACACTCTCAACCCTCTCATTTTCTCATATTTTCGCAAACTCATTGAAGGATTCTCTCAATCTCGCATTTTCACGTTCCCTCCGTGCAACTCGTATTTCATAACCTCTAGACATTATAAATATGTTTTTTTAACACATTTTAATCCATGTAACTTTGTTTTTGTAGTTTTTTCATAGATTTTGTTTTCTTGTATTTTGATTTGAATATGCTATGAATCTTCAAAAATAAATGCATGTTGTTGAATGTGAACGTTTCTAGTTAGTTTAGGATTGTTTTGGATGATTGGGTAGTAGAAATGTAGTTTTTTTAGGGAGTTTGAAAATGGCTGAATCGATTCGACCTGTTTCGTTTTCATGTAACACTTTTTGAACGTATATATTTGTAGTTTGAAAGGCTCATATGAAATGCATCATTTTAACCATGCATCGAATTGTTGGCTAAAACTGTGCGTTTAAATATTATGGTTCGAATAATATTTCATTCGATGGGTAGACTCTCCGTTCGATGTTTTTATTTTGTATGTTGGAACTTTTTACTACGTTCGAACAACTTTTTTCTTGTTGTTCAAATTTGTTATAGTTTGTTCTAACATTTTTTTTTACAGACTAAGTGAATATGTTGAGTGGTTCCAAATCAGCTACTTTTGCTTCTTCCCAGGCTATTCCAGATGAAGTTATGACTACAGAGAAGAGAAAGACGCATATGTTTAAGTGTCAGGTTGTGGTCAAGAGGCTGTTTGCACTACGGACTTCTGCGACTTTGATTTTGAAGGCCGCACTATCCACCAGATCTTCGTCCACCAGGGCTGGGGGCGCGAGCTCTCTTGGTCCGGCCAGCCATACACACTCTTGGTCCAAGAGTTCTGCGCTGCATTGAACAGAGATTGACACCAACGCTAACGAGTGGGAGGTCGTCATCCGGGGAGTCTTAATCATGATTTCACATGTGACTGGGGGCTTATCCTGCTGTCGAGCCCTCAGCTATATTACTGGTTGAGGAGATCTTCTGGCTGATGACGGGAGAGTATCACTATTTGATACAATCATTAGTGTCGCAGAAGTCTCTACTTGAGTTTTGGTGCATGTTCTACCTCATCTTTTACCACAACATTTGCTTGCAGCTCTATCACACGGAGTGTACCTCCCCTCGAGCACAGTTGATTATAATGATGGCATGGTTGGAGCGATTGACCTCCCTTTGTTCATGTTCCAAACGATCCTAGTCGAGGCTCAGTCAACGGCTAAGGAGGGTCTACCATACAGTGTGATGTTAATTCGGTTCATGTTGGATTCTTGGATTGTAGCTTAGCACTATCAACGGTGTCACAGCACGACGCAACTTGTCACATGGACAGGTGTCACAAAATCGAGCTGCAGCGGCTGTTTCATCGCAACCAGAGGAGAGGTCTAGCTGTTGAGGAATGAATGGAATGATCCGCATTCACATAGCTAGTTGGTACAATCACTGAGTGAATGGAATGGTCCACATTCACATGTTCTAGATCTTACCATTAATATTTTAGTTCATATAACAACATGTTGCAAGTTTTTCTGAACCCCTTCCAACCTTTTTGGGGAAGAAAAAAAAAAGTCAGTTCTCTTAAATTGTGTTTGTCAATGCTGCAATTAATGCTGGCAATGAGTTGCTTGCGGCAAAGAATCAGGTTGACTAAACTTTCTTAACGATTCCCTCCGATCCACGTTGTAACCCAACATGGCTTACTTAAAAAACAACAGTCACATACACACAAGCCATTCAAGGAGAGTCCAAAACTAACAGATGGGAAGCGATACCCGAGGGACCGTAAACGTTATAAATCCTTGGTCTCTATGTTGGATGGCTGAAGTCAAGCATTTGCGTGTATGTTTCGTTGACATTAATTTTCCGTTGTTGGGGATGGTGAATCGCGAGACGTCGTCTGGGCCAACTCATAAGCCTTCGGTTAAACAAATAAAGGGAGTGGGTGGTTCGAAAAAATAAATAAATAAGCTAAATTAATTTAATTATTAGTCATTGACTTTTAAAATGACGAGAGCCAATCTGGTAGTGCTGGATCAGATAAGGTTGATCAATACTTGCCTCGACAAACGGCTAGATCAAGCAAATTGAAAATTTCAAAGACGTACGATTTTGCCATGCTCATGTGTATAATTGATTTATTTAATCAATTTTGAACAAATTTTATTGAAATTCTTGCACATTTTGCGAGTACAGCACATGTGTTAGAATATCCTTCATGCGTGGACTATTTCCAATGATTGTGTGGTTTTTTTTATATTATAACACAAGTTGAACGTATTGAACACAATGGTTAACTCTAGGGTTGTTCGGTTAAAAGAAATTTCAGGATTTTTTTAAATTTTAGAATACAAATATTTTACAACCAAAACATCATTCTTAAACACTACATAAATAATTAAAACACACATACCAATAAAGTTAACATCACGTAAAAATTCTCAAAAAACACCACAACCAAACAACCTCTAGTTAACCCAATATTTAGAATATAGTCATTTATGACGTCTTATGAGATTTGTGTGCTTTAGAAGTATAAAAGTAATTCCTTTATCACTACAAAAAAAAATATAATATAATATATATATATATATATATATATATATATATTTGGCGGGGATCGGAAATCGCTGGTACAAATTAAATAAAAAATGCTGGTAAATTTTCAATTAGGTTTTTGTAGCGGCATTTTTATACGCCGTAGTAAATGCATCGGAATAAGTTTTTAACTGCGTTTTCTTACAAACGCTAATGAAAGTATATCTATTCCAGCGATCACTCCGCAGCTGTCAGAAAACGCGGCTCAAGACCCTAAACGTGGCAATAATCTATAACTATTTGCAGTGTTTTGTTGAAAAGCGTCGGAATAAGAGTACTAATACCACTGTTTTTTCTACAAACGCCACTATGGATCTCCCTATAGCCGTGATTTTCTAAAAACGCAGCAAAAACCTATACCCTTTTGCAGCGGTCCGGAATAAAACGCTGCTATGGGGAAACGATACATCATTTAAACCGCCACACTAAATATACTTTTTAATCGCGTTTATTTCACAAACGTGGCTAAAGATCATATTATTGCTGCAGTTTTTAGAAGACCATGTGAAAACCTATAATATGTTGAGGCGGTAAATCAAATTAAAAGGCCACTAAAGCGAAATGTGCGTTTTTCTAAAGCGCCACAAAACCGGTACTTTTTAGCGGCATTAAGGTGTCTAAAAATCAATCTATTGCAGCTGTTTCTAAAGAACGCATCAAAAACCTAAAATTTATTGCAGCAGTCCTCTGGCGCTTTTTGTAAAGTGTCGCAATAAGGTTACTTTTAGTAGCGTTTATTTTCCAAACGCAGCTCAGAACCCAACCCAACTTGTCTAAATTCAAAGACACGGCTGTCTCTGATGCTAACTGTAATAGCCTCAACCGACTGATGTCAATAACACCACATGGAACAAAGTATATTAGTTGCAACAGCTCTTACACACCCATGGCATACTACGCCTTTTCTCCTTTGTTGCTAAATTTATTATTGTCAACTAAGAGTTGGTTTGTTTGCTTGTTGAATAAATTTTGTAATTTTTTTTACTAGTTTTCAGTTATTTAGCAAGCATCTGAAAATAAGGTCAAAATAAAAAAATTTCTAATCAACAGTAAAAGTTCAATTATTTTTTTAGAAAACAAACTAAGCTCAAAATATATTTAAACCAAATTTTTTTTGGGAATATCATAACACGCTACACATCTATAGGTAAAATTAATAAGCACCTCGAGTTTCAAATGTTTTATTCTATTCTATATGTTTCAAAACAATCAATCCTCACTAACTTTTTTGTTCATTACAAATATGACTAAAATACCTCTTCAAATAAAATTATTAAAAATATTTAAAAAATCATTACAAATATAAATAAAAAGTAATATTTTTAAATAAAAATATTAAAACTCTCTTTCATAAATCTATATATATTTTTATCTATTTATTGTATTTTTATATTTTATTTTAAATGAACATTTTGTCAATTCACATCACTTCCTATGACTTAACTGTCAAATAACTGTTTAGCTGTTTACAACAAAACTGCAGTTCCTAATATTTTCTCATAAACTCCGACTTCCTGACCCACGACTTTTCTGCTCTTCAACCATTCGTGCAACTGAACAAAGTAATTTTCTGCGAAAGAGAAGAGAGAATCTTTAAAGCATAATAGCAAAGATTACATCGATCCTCTTTTTCTGGGAAAGCATAATAGCATAGGTGGTTAACTTTTTCTGATTACATATGGAGAATGAGGAAAGATGTCTAGAAATATAGAAAAAATGGAATGTTCTGACGTCCTTTCTCAACAAATTCAATTCATAAAAAAGAAAAAAAAAATGGAATGGTCTTTCCATACAAAGTGTCACCCCCATTTAATTTTTTTTTTCAGGCAAATGAAATGTCCTTCATAAATAGAAATTACAAAGTTTACAGGGCTGTGGTGGATCATCACAGTTCTGTAAATCACAAGCAATACAATGAGCACTTATTCTTGAATCAACACAACGTATCTTTTTTTTTTTTTTTTTTTTTTGAAAAAATCATAGTTAATCCTGTATTTATAAGAAAAAATTAATTTAGTCATTTTATATATTTTTTCGTTTGACTTAACGCATAATTTGGACGAGCGTATGTTGATGAATTTCAAAAGATAAATGGTTCAAATCACCGTTTTGATAATACAAGTCCGAAATTGATTTTACCTTACAGATACAGGGCTAATTATAATTTCTTTTTTCTTTTTTTGTTCTCTTGATCATTTCCATCACAATCGAATCATTAAAGCAAACTAGCAAATTTTCCATCCCTAGTCTTTTACTGGGACATCCTCAATTCTGATCTGTATGCAGGCCACTTCGTTGAATCAACATGGGAAGTACTAAATCTTTCCTGCAAGCTTGGACAAACGAGGTAATGCAGCAGTTCTTTTGAATCTAGGCCTTTTATATTCCTAAACGTGAGTCATTGAGGGAGAAGAAACGGCTCTCCGCAGAGGTCACGTGGGAGAAGAGTTATAAATTCACACGACAAAGAACCCTAGAATGTGCGGCCCGTCCAAACTGCAAAGAAAATGGCACTTAGCATAAGTTTGTGCTGATGAAGCAATGGTTGATGGTTCCAAAATCCTCTGCTCAATAACACTAGCTAGTACATCTTGTGAACCATGGTTTCACCTGAAAAACAGAGTTTCCTCATTAAAGCTTACACTAAAATAAATAAATAAATTGAAGGATATATATCATGCTTACAACATTAAACATAATTCATCAGGAGTAAAAAAAAAAAAAGAAATTTTTATTTTTATTTGTGTTTTGGGTATTTGTAATTCATGGGGTCTTAGTTAAACATAATTTATCGGGATAAAAAGAAAGAAAGAAAATGAATAATAATTTCCTTCTTTTTTAAAAAAAAAAAAAGTTAAAATAAACTCGAATACAACGTGTACACTTTATTTCCATAAATTATATTTGAATTTTCCAATTTTATCTTATTTTTTCCTCTTGCAAGATCCAAAGGGGAGGTTTAGTATTGTTTTGATCATTTTACAGAGATTGGGGCAGGGAGTAGCATGTTAAAAGGCTCTTAGCTAAAGAAGAATCCCAGGCTAGCGCTTTGCTTTAAAGGGGTACGTTTCAAGGTTCATAATAGTCCACATCATTTCTGATCATTTTCAGGCCTAAAGAATCTCGTCGTGGGCTGGGCCGTAGAACAAGACGGATTATAGGATGTTTTTCTTAAAAGATACAATTCCCTTTTATTCCTTTTTTTTTTTTTAATGGAAACATCAAACTTTTACCCTTTAAATTGTGGATCGGAATTATAAATTTTAGCGCTGTTCAAAAAATCTGAGACTCGATAGCGGAATGGATCGGAGTCGGGTTTTATTTGATCATTCTGAATTTTTTTCGATTTAAGTTCAGGTTGTGAAGTGCATTTTGAAATAATCGAACGTAACCTGAATATTATAATTATATGCATAGTTCTCCAAAAATATAGTCAAAAACATTCTTGGTCTAAAAAAATTAGCCCAGAATGTTCTGGGCCTAGACTATAATGTTTTTTTAAAAAGCCCAAACAAACCGAACCCGCAATCCAAGCTCGAGCTGAACCTATTCTGCTTGGGTCGACTAAGGTTTAGGGCTAATTTCGGGTTGGGGTCATGTTTGTTTTTCCTTGCCCTGATTTATTTGGGTTGGGTTCGAGTGGGGTGAACTCGACCCGAAAAGCCCAACCCTAATCAATTTGTCCTCAAGTTATTAAAATTCTTCGATTTTCACCCTCTCATTAGATCAAATCATCAACATCGTACAACGTGGTCTTTTTTTCTGCAAATTTCAATGTAGAATTTGATTAAGAGGCAAATATTCATAAATTTTGATAATTTAGAGACGTAATATGACGAAATTAGAAGTTTGAACTCTAAAATAACATTTGGCCAATAATTCGAGAGCGGAAATAGATATTTTTCCTTTCTTTATTTATCTTTTATTTTCTTTTTTCTCTCTCTTAAAATATGTTTTTCATAAAGGATTTTCTTTTTCTTTTATTCGCCTGATAAATTGTCCTTACAATTTGGAAAGGCTTCCTTCTCTCTTCTACAAGGTTGCATACACAGGAGTAGGCCAACCAGCCCCCATGCAACATGTCACTATTGTGCCAGCTTTCGTTTAACTTACAAAGCAAAGGAAGAAGGGCGGCCCGCCAACAAGCCCCCATGCAACATGTCACTATTTAACTTATCAAAAGAAATGGCTGTTAAACTTTAGACTAGACTGAAACAGAGCTCATTCATGCATCAGCTAATCTCCCATGTTATGTACCGGCAGTCTGCCATTGCAAACTAAAATTTCTCTCCATTCTAAAATTTTAGTTTGCAAATATAATTAGCTTAAAATTTTGGTTAAAAAAAATTCAAAATATTCCTTTTCTATCTATAAAAATCACTTCTTTCTATTACAATGCACATAAAAAAAATTCACTCAAATAATCTCTCCTTACTTTTTCCACCAACTCCCGTAAAAGTTTACTTGGTCTCTCTCAAAATCCAACAAAACTCTAGTCCATCTCAATTTTTACAGCATTTTCAGAATTTTCATAAAATTTTGGTCTGCAAGCATGACTGGCAAGTACTAATTATTAGTTAATTCTAGTAATACTTTTTCATGACTAATTCTTTCTTAACTCGTGACAAATAGTATCAGAGACAAACTCAAGATTCTGGCTATAATTCGTAAAAGAAATTTCCTATTGTGAATTCTAATCGTGTTTGGGGGAAAAATCATAATATAAGACATAAGAACTTGAAAAACAGGCTGGCCTAGGCCGCAGGCCAACCCATTAGATATCTAAACCTTGTAGTCGGGGCATGACTACAGTAGCTAGGTCTTCTTGCCCAATCAGACGAGCCAAATTACCCACCAAAAGCCAATTAGGCCCTCATCCTATTTTTTTTTTTTTTTATAATCCCCAACCCTCCTACCAAAACAGCAAAACACAACCTAGCACTTTGTTCTGACTTCTGAACCTTTCACCTAGCTTTAGGTTGCGCAATTTTATTGACAGTTATTGGCGTGGTTGCAAATCTTAAAATTTTGAAAAATATAAGGAATGGTGTGAAAATTAAGAAGATTAGAGGTTTTATTGGATTTTGTAAGAAAGTAGGGTAAAATGTTGTGGCAGGTGTTTGTAGACTATTTAGACCAATGATTTGGGTGTTAAATAATGATTAAGGTGTTAAATAATAGTTGGGATTGGTAAAAAAAAAAAAAAAAGGAAGAAAGAGAAACTAATTTTGTTTTAAAAATTGAGGGTAAAGTCGTCATTGTAGATAAAATTAATAGGGACGAAAGGGTCAACTAACCTAAATGTTGGGGGAGCAAAATTGATGGCACGTTTCTGTTTGTATGTGAAATGTGAATTTTGCTCAGCTAAAGCTGAGTGTGTTTTGCAAGACTAAAAGGATGTTCGGCAATATTATGTTAAAAAAATTGGGTTGTAAGCGGAAGCTGAGCCAAATTCAAGCCATGAGCTGGTCTTATCCTCATTAAATGAGGTCTCTTTGTTTTGTGTCCTTGGATATGGGAAGAAAAATCTGAGCCCTTCCTTTATTTATCTTTGAACGAATTCTCTTTGAATAAAATCTTTTAAGGTCATGAAGGTTTTTTGTTTTGTTTTGTTTTGTTTTTTATAGATCGCACAAAAAAATCCAGCCACGTTCCAAGGGGATCAAAGCCCTCATACAACCAACGTAAATTAGAAAAACGCTCTATGAGGTGTCTCTCCAATGTAATGTATTGACTTCACAGGTTTTGGAGTTCCTTTTAAAAAAAAAATCACAACTTAATGTTTGAAACGTACTAATAACTGTCAATTAGAATTGAGATAAAACAAATGACTAATTAGCTTCGAGGCATAAAACCCAGAATTAGGCACCATATGAAAAGAAAATCGTTGAAATTGGGCAGTGCTCTTAATTGAAATGAGAGCAACAACGCGTGTAGAAGAGTGCAAAAATATTTTTAAAATTCGAAATAAATAATTGCCCAAAATTCTGGTATTAAATATTTGTCTATTATTATTAGCAATGCATGTTAAATTTGAAAATAATAATTTAGACTAAAGAGAAAGAAAGGAAAGTGAGACAAAAGATTTAAGTGGTTCAGTCTATAGACCTACATTCACTGTGGGAGGCCTAATCGGACAGATTTGTATACTCACTGATAAAAGGATGAGATTACAAGAGAGGCTTTATTTATAAGCCTCTAATTACAATAGTCCACATTACTTAAGCAATGTGGCACTCTAATACTCTCCCCGCCAACTCAAGGTGTTGGACTTACAAAAAATTTTCCATCAAAAAAAATGGTCGGAAAGTCATCAGAAGATGGTTGGAGAGGGTCATTGGAATCTAGTCAAAGAGGAAGGACAGTCGCCTGAAGTTGGTTGGAGAGGATTGCCAGAATGAGGAGATCATCAGAGGGATGTCGAACGGGATATCGAAAATCTCAATAGAATATGTTGGAAGTTCGCTGAAATGATCCTGAACGGGGCGCCAGAAAGCCCGTGTTTAGAAGCTTGCAAAATATTTTTAAAATTCGAAATAAATAATTACCCAAAATTCTAGTATTTAATTGTTGTCAATTGTAGTACGTAATTCTCACCTAGGCCTAGCTTTTGGACTAATAAAGAATCAGATGACTGATGAGAAACTAAGTACAACAAGTGAAATGAAAGAGAAAGACCTGGATTGGTACCTGATTACATATGGCCAAATTGTCCACCATTCCATGGAGCTTTGGAGAGCCTAGTGACTGCGACTCGGTTCCTCCCTCCTCAAATTCCTCTACCTGTCCCACAATTTTTCTCTTCTCCAACCATTTTTGTAGCTGAGCAAAGTAATTTCGTGAGACAATAGAATGCGAAAATATTAAGGGTAAAGAAAGTGAGATTTGAATTCCTACTGAAAAATTAAGATTAATTCGTGAATATGTCGAAGATGAGATTTCAACAGTAGGATGTGAGCGATTTCGTGGCCTTCACCTCTCAAATAGCTCATCTGAAATTTTACAAGAAAGAAATACCATGGCACTGTGAGCGGAAGAAATGGAAGGTTCGATTTTTCATGTTATTTTTTTTTAGGAAAAATATATTTTTCACTCACAAACTATCGGGATAGTGACATATTGCACTCTAAAGTACCATTTTTAAGACATTGCACCTCAAACTATCAATGTTAGACACTTTGCACCGTAAACTACCACTTTGACACATTACACCCTCCAACTACTAATATTAGATGTTAAAAATTAATAACTTTGACAAAATAAATATAATAAAAATATATTAAATTATTATTATTATTTTAAAAAATTTGACAAATGGTGCAAAGTGTCAAAAATTGGTAGTTAGAGGGTGAAATGTGTCAAAACTGGTAGTTTAGGGTGTAAAGTGTAAAACTTATAGTAGTTCGTAGGTGAAAAATATATTTTTTCCTTTTTTTTCTCCAATGTTTAGCCTTCTTCTTTCTTAGAGAGATTATGCATCAACTACCTTCCTTGAGATTTCTATTTTACAACTAACAAAAAAAATTACAGTTATCTAATAGGTATCAATTACCTTAAATTGGCCTTCCCAACAAAAAGGAACAGAGCCAATTAGGGACTGCGAAAAGGTGAACTTTTTTCTTTAGAGATAAAAAAGCAAAAGTGAAAATTGGAATTTCTCGCATTTCTCGGTAACCAAACAAGACCAATGTAAAAAAGACAAATCACCTTCGTATTGTCAACATAATCTGGAACCCCTTTAGGAATCCTTTTAGAATGAATCCACAAACCTTGAAAATAGCTACTGCACCTGTATCAATGTTTATAAAATATTTATAAAGCGAGGAAAATAGAATATTAATTTATTCAATATATAGTCAAAGGGAGAAGGGGAAACAAATCACCGTACAGTTATTTACTTGTAGCAAAAATTGTAGTGCGTTGGGATTTCCAATAAAATCCGACTACCTGTCCTCAGTTTTTCTGTTCTTCAATCATTTCTCTGATGAACGAAGAAATTCTATGAGAGAGAGAATGGGAACAAATTGATGGTAAAGAAAGTAGTACTTGAAGTCCTATTTAAAATTAAGATAAAATGGGGGATTAATACCTGACATATGTCGAACATATGAGCGATCTTGGGCCAATCCTCGCCTATGTCTCTTTCGCATCTTTGCAATAAAATTGGCAGTCAACAATCCTCAGCTTCCGCGAGGACGTTAGTCGACGCATTCCTTTAGGCAATGATGTCAAGCTGGGGCAGCCCCAAATTGTAAACTCTTCAAGTGAAGTCCAGTTGTGAATCCAATCTAGTATAGCTGTTAACCGGCTGCTTTCTATAGCTACCACATTCGCCATCATTGTCTGTTGCAATACAGGTACAATAGTTCAAGATGTGGAAATGCTGGCATGGACGTCAACATTGGGCAAAGCTCGATTACTAATTCTGAAAGAAGAGGAAATGAAGGGAGTAAAGGATAGTCCTCCATCCATGTTACCGTTACCGTCCTCTTACACCAACCCTTCAATTTTGGACAGCTTAAGATCTCCATCTCTTTGAGGGATGGGAAGTATGGGATTGGTATAGAAGAAGAAGAAGCAGATACCATGTTGATATCTAATATATACTCCAACTCATCCAAGTAACGAAGAGTAAGACGGTTAAGAGACGGCAATTGGCTCAATAGTGGCAAATATTTCAAGTTTTTGCAGCAAGATAGTCTCAGGTTTACAAGATTTGTGAGTGACAAAAGCCAATTCGGAAGCCTCACACCCCCGGAAATAAACAAAACGAGATCTTTAAGATTCGGGTGAGGTTCCAAGCCATCAAATTGCGTTTCATCGCAAACGACATTTTCATCATATATGTCTGTCCACTCTAGCACCAAGGTATGAAGATGTCGTTTATCCTTTAAATTGGTAGCCTTACACCCTGATGCAACATCTTTCCCTTTAACCAATCCCTTGATTTCTAACTTCCCTCTCAGGCTATTTAGCCCGTTTAATTCATCTAAACCACCTCTGTTACCCGCCACACCACCTCCCGAGTTAACCACAAACACAGATAATGTCATCAGATTAGTTAGTTGCCCCAATCCACGCGGCATACAAGTCAAAGCAGCACATCCATCAATCTCGAGATGCCTGAGATTGATTAATTTTTAATATCTCTTGGCAATTCTTCAAGGCCTCACAAAATCTGAGTCTCAACGTGTGCAGATTTTGCAACCTGGTTATCGAATAAGGCAACTTTTTGATCACTCTATTTCCAGAAAGATCAAGATACCTTAAATGCTTCAATTTAGAGACAGAACTAGGCACAACATCAATTCCACTACAGTGTAGATCCAAAGTGCGCAATAATTTCAGACTTGAAAAAATTGCAATCAAAGTTTCCTCAGTCAAAGACCTGGCTTCACTTTAAAAATGAAAAATTTTACTGGCTTCACTTTAAAAATGGAAAAAAGTGTTCGCATCTTATACGCTTGGAAAATAACGTGGTAACTGCACTGAGAAAATCAATGTCCCCAATTGCTACGTGACGAGTTTTACTCTCATCAAGCAATTTATTTTCAGAATCAAATGTGGTGAAAGACGATCCTGACACTTTGATGGCAAGATCATGCATAAAGTCATGCATTTTGCAATAACCAATGTCACCAAAATCATCCGTTTGGGCCTCTTGGAAGAATGATCTCCAAAGTAATTCCATAAAATAATCGTTAGCAATATCTTCCAAGCATTGATTTTGACCGATTGCCTTGATAAAGCCTTGTGCTATCCACAGATTAATCAACATTGATTTTTTAATGACACAATCCTTTGGAAATATGCTACAATAAGCAAAGCAATGCTTCAAATGTGATGGAAGATGATGATAGCTAAGTTTAAGAGTTTCTAAAATGTGCTTTCCTTTCACTCTTGGAAGTTCATTAGTCAAAAAGGAAGACCAGCCTTTTTCTGACTCTTTCGAGTGCAATAACCTTCCAATCGTCCTGATTACAAGTGGTACACCTTGACACTCTTTCACAATCTCCTTTCCAATCGCTATGATTGTTGAACTCTCCGGCTCTGTTCTGTTCCTAAATACCATTTGCTTAAATAAGGACCATGATTCGTGTTCCTCTAAACCCTTTAACTTATATGCTTCAATTGAGCAGCTAATATTTGCAACCTACCTTCTCACTCCGAGTGGTCACTAATACTCTACTACCTCTTGCACCACACAGCAACAACTTTTCCAAATCATCCCACTTCTTAATATCATCTTCATTCCACACGTCATCTAAAACGAGGAAGTATTTCTTTCCGTCAATTACTTTTCCAATTTCTTTTATCAAGTTATCCATTCCAACCTCTCCAGGTTTCTTATCTGTTGCAGACACAATCATTTTTTTAACGATTCCTCCCACATCAAAGTTGTCAGAGACACACACCCACATCTTTAGCTCAAAATGCTTTTAACTTTCTCATCATTGAATAGGAGCTGAGCTAGTGTAGTCTTTCCTAATCCTCCGATGCCAACAATCGAAAGGATTGCAACATTATCTCTAAGGTTGGACTCCATCAGAAGGAGACATATCAGTTTCTCCTTATCATCCTCCCTTCCAAAGACTTCTGCCTCGAGTACATAAGAATGAGTCACGTCCCTCACTACTCGAGACTCCTATCTTTTCCTCAGTACGGTTCTCTAGTAAAAGGAATACCTTATCATCCTTAATGGCACCTAATTTCTCCCTGATCGCCTTGATCTTATGACCCAATTTAAGACCATAATAGAGCTGGTTCGATATGGAAAAGGAGAGGCGTACCTTTTTCGCCTTCTTGTCCGGGGTCATCATTTCTCGGAGTAGACCTTCAGTGGAGAAGTCATCTAGCAAGTCGTCCGCCTCATAAACGACGTCCTCTATCCTTGCCAGCCAATGCCTAACTGCATTGTCCACAGCAGCCTGCTTCTCCTCTGCGTCCAGAAGCTTAGCTTGGATTGCTGAAACCGTGTTCTGGAGCTTTTGAAGTTCGCCTTTGAGACCCCAGAGCATTCCGAGCTCTTCGAGAACCGGGGAGCCCAAACTCCTAGTGGCTTGCGCAGCAACGCTCCCAGAAATTGAGAAGAGAAGAGCTTCTGCCATTTCTTGAGTGTGAGAGAAGGAAAGCTAGAAAGGACCAGAGTAGAAGGAAGATATGTGAGCGAATCGGAAGGCGAGGGGTGGCCGATATGATTGGATTGCTCTAAACTTGTTGAACGCGGCCAAAGGTGCTGGACCGTCACCACATGAGTCAACTTCTATTTGCTGATTAGCTTTGCTTTTTCATCTTTTCCAGCCTATCAAACTTGACTATTTCCTAACCACAACTCGAAAGCATCTGCATTTCACCGTCGAATGGTCCACTAAATTAAGGACTCCAGCACTGGACTAGAATAAGATTGGTTCAATCTGTATAGGTAGCCAGGGGTCGGAAAAGAGGTCTATTACAAGTTTACATCACCAAGGAGGGCGATACATCCACTCACAAAATACAATGTTTGGAGGAATGTGACACAAAGTCAAACACTTTTGGGAATCGCAATGCTGAATAATAACAGCTTGCTCAAATGCCTAGAACGAAGGACCTGAACTCCAGAAGAGATTCTAACACCAGAGCCAGATTATCCTCCAAATGATGAAATTAGAATTTCGTGTTTCTGGCATAACTTTCCAGAACACTTGGCTACATTCATGCATGTACACAGAGGTATCCCAGAATGATCAAGTTTCACCCATTAGGCTCCTGAACCGCCCAGAAGTCTGATGAAAACCAATATTCAAAGCTTCAACTTTTACACAATAAGACACAATTCCAACCCTATGAGCGACATAAATAACACGGAATACATAAAGATCGAGCCTCCTATGAAACAAAGATGGTTTGTACATTAACCCAGAATTTAAAACTCAGAACTTTTGAGTTGTCCTAATCTCTACCTCTGTACAAAGAAAGAGCAAAAATGGAAGAAGGACGGAATGAAGCACTTGAAATCTTTCAAGAAGCCACATGGCCATTTATCATCTCTTCTCCACTCTACATCCATGCCACATGCACAATATAAAAGCCAAGAATGATTTGCCGCCTGACATATAACTGCCAAGAATGTTGTAACAGATAAACACGGAATAAATCCCATTCCATCAGGGTGAGGTCCAATCTTCCATCTTGGCACCCAACTCCCAGCAGAAGTTCACTGTATGGCAAGACGCCTCTGTGATGCCTGGTTAGAAGAGATGCTTCCCCATTGCTGGCCTGAACAGTCTCCTTCCTCGCCTCTTTCACCAGCTCGCAGATATGATGACGCCTGCAAGTTGCTGTGATTCTGGTAGTGGTCACCACCATTAACATAATTCTGAGCTTCGGATGCATCATGCCTCCCTCCTTGCCTCCCTCCTTGTTGCCCATGCGATGAATTCCATGTTCCAGCAGAGTCGGTGAGCAAGGGTTCAGAACCAGATGAACTTGCAGACTGTGAGGAGAGTGCTGGCCCAGAACCAGTGCCCTTTTCTTTGTCTTCATGGTTCGAATTCTCAGCATCAGTTTTCTTTGCAAATCGTCCTCCAGTGCCCCTTGCCCTTCGCATAGCATGTTGGTGCCGAGATTCGTGAAGATATGGCTGGGGAAATTAACAAGATAACACATAGATTGAGATCAAATTGCACATTCTCCATTATGTTTACTTCAGGACCAGAGAAGCTCAAATTGCATATAAACAATAAATTTAATTCACAGCAGTACTACGAGTTCTAAGTTCAAATATATTCATCAAAACAAAGGATTGATCTCAACTACTTATAACACCAATAAATTTAATTCACAGCAGTCCTATGAGTTCTAAGTACAAATATATTTATCGCAACAAAGGATTGATCTCCAATTACTTATAGCTGAAAAGTTTGAAATTGATATTTCCTATACCCTCACTATCAAATGTGTGTACATATGGAAAGTACCAAGCACCAATAGTACGTAGATAATTTTTGGAGAGCATACTTAAAGACTTAAGAGTTGCCAGAGAATAAGAAAATAGTCCTTCAAATGCATATTTTCTTTGAATACTTGTTTTGGGATAAGGTATTACCAAGCAAGGAGTATAACATCAGCTAAATATTTCAAGCTGAAGGTTGAAGCTGTAACCATGCTGAATTTGCACCAAAATAGACACAATAATCCAAACAAAAGCACTGATTCACCTGTACCTTTCTAACTTTTATCAACTTCTTTTCAAGCTCAGCCTTAGCCCGTGCCTGTCTTCGCCTCAGAATACCTTGGTACTGTTTGGCATTAACATAAACAGGCTCTTGTGCCATCTCAAGGGGCAAAGGCATTCTGGCATGAGGCATTCCAAGAAAAGGAGGATAACCCTGACCATTACAAAGATATTTTAGACCATACCAAAAACTAGTAAATTAGAGAAGAAGCACACTAAGAATCTTATTATTACAGTAAGGCTTATAAATCCCCAAAAGTATACCTAAACTGAGGTAAAAGCAAACAACATTATAGCACAAAATTTATTTTGCCATGAAGGACCACAAAAGAGAGATACTAAGCATATATTTTCTCATTGCTGCCAAGTAAAACATAGATTGGCCGACAAATGAAGTGAAAGAGAAGGCATCAATGAAAAGACACCTAGAACTTCGCTGGTAGAGTATCACAATTGGCTACATATTAAAAGATGATGACAGGTTATCATCTACAGATTTAATCACCAAGATGCTTTGCTCCACTCTGTCCCAAATAGGATCATGATCCTTGTCTCTATTGCAAGTTCCCAACTGAGAGGAACTGAAAATATTTTCTTAATGACTATGCCACCACACCTTTGGGGAAAAGAAATAGTCCGGATCATCTGACTCCACCTAAGAGCTGATGGTCCAATTGCAGAAATAATAATAAAAAAAATCCACCACAAGAACACCATTTAAAACCCCATGAATATGGAAAAAAGGAAAGCCTTCAATTCCATAGGACAATACACATAGGGCGTGAACAAAAATGACCATTTCCCATGCAAATAAAATTAATCCCTCCCCCTTCCCACAGGGAAAACTAATTATATATGAAAAAGAATGGCAATGCAAAATGTATGGAAAGAATACTTGGAATCAGTCAAACAACAAGACTCTCACATCCCAAATGATCAAACAGAAAGGTGTAACCTTTGGATCTAGAACCTACAAATTTCACTAAAGGATCACCCAAATGAACGTGAAGCCCCAAAGATTTCAGACAAACAACTTGCCGCTTATTAAGCTTTAGATGGCAGAAACAAAATATCTGAAATGTGAAAGCCAATGAAAGACTCAAAAATGGAATGACATTAGCCAGTCAACATCAGATACAACGTTCATCTCAAGCTGGGTGGTAAAAAATTTGCTAAGAGCATCACCCATCCACCAACTCCATTTCCTTGGAAGCTCAGTACCAAAAAGACCATATTGCCTCATAACTGAGTGACAGGGTCAACATTTTTATTCCTTGAGCTTTGTATCTATGACCCATTAGGTTACTATTCTATAAACGACCCCACAAAATCTCAACACCTTTCTGCTTATGATATCGACCTTCTACGCATTCCCAATTCCATAAAAAAACATAGATAAAATCAAGTCTTCTACACTTCCCAACCCAAAACATTGACAAAAAAGATCCTTGGTGAAAATCCTATCCTGGCCCAAGTTCAAGTCATCCAAACTGTCTGAACACCATCTTAACTCTAACCACTACCTATTTTAGGACCTGATGAACAAACAAAGCTTAAAAGCTGAAAATTAAGGTCGACAAAAAGAAAAAGAAAAAGAACGTAGGATACCACTTTACTGCTACAGTTTGATTGGTAACCGTAATAATCTGAGAAAGTAATCCCATATTATTAGTTCTTTGGCAAGAAAAACAAAGCGAAAATTTCAAAGATAATAAAATAAAATGTCAGTGACTAAAACATAAATGCAAACAATTCCAATCAAGTCTATCGGAATGCTAAATCTGTCAACAAAACATACCTCTTATTAGCATTATCTCACAAAAGAAAAGATAAAGAGAGTTTGCCACGAAAATCAAGTTGTTCTTATCAGCTGATCACATATGATACAACAGCTTAAACTTACATAAGGCTGATGCCCATAGGCTGCCATCATTCCCCCATAATACGGATCCTGATATGGATTTGAAGCACATGCCTGCCAAAGAATCACCACATAGCTAAGAATCCCTTCGGTGCCCTTATCACACACGATTGCATCTTCTAATTTATACATCACACAGGATCTTCACACTACAAAGTCTAATAAGCAGCAAATAGCCGGACTTTGATGAGTCAAAAAAAAAAATTTGTGGTGTGTGTGTGTGTGTTGGGGGGGGGGGGGGGGGGTGGTTTGAAAAGGAAACAAACTTACAATTGAGTGACCGACGAGCTCAAGCTGTGCAGGCTGTGCAAGACATTCATCACGCATTGAAGGTGCAGCAGTCGAGGCAACATGCTGAACATTTTGCTGTTCACGTCCATAATTCCCTGATCAAATAAGAGTTAAATTTAAAAATATAGTTCAATAACTTCTATCCTTCAAAGAGGATAGCAGAATCATACATCTCAGTAAAGTGTCAAGACCAAAATCGGTTCAAAAAATTGTAGTAACCATTTATTCATAACACTCTTTCATTTATATCATTTTCACAATAGCAAAAATTCTCTCGATGGTGAAGTAAGACTAGGCTCAAGTATAACCATTTGAGGCACCTGATCTTGACGATGCAGTGTTTTGTGATTCTTTGGTGGCATCATCATCTTCCTCGTTCAGTCCATTATTTGAACGGGATTGACCGTCGTTAGAATCAGAACCAGCATTTGGGCATTCCAATGAAGATGAATTGGATATGTTCCCCGCTGTGACAACAGAGGAGATGGGATTGTACCCAATATTCCGCCACCACGGTTCAGAATAGACGCTTGGTGGAATGGCATGTGAACCAGGGTGTAACCTATTAGCATTTTCAGACTTTGACTGCATACCTTCCAACTTCCTTCTAAAAGTATACACCCCTTAATTCCCTGTACAACTCTAGTTAGGACATAACCCATAGTCAGAAAAACAGTTTCATAGGAAATTTCCACTTAAAGAAGCACAAGAAACAGATATATAGGTAACAGGATCCTAATTTATACAGCACTGTGGCCACCTGACTAATTGAAAAAGTTTGTCATACATGCATCGATTGATAACAGAAAAAACACAGATAATAAAAGCAGAAAGATAAAGTGTCATAAATACAAAACACAAAACGATCTCCTTCGCCAATAGTGTAAAAAACTTTTCCTAGATGCTCTCTGCTTTCCTGAGCACATGTAGGATATCTTTTAACCGAAACACATTCAAAGACCCAAACAGTAATTTTTTAAAAATAAAACAAATGAAACCGAAAACTCCATAACAGAAGCCAAGTGAACTCTAGCACGTGGCTGTAAAGACTTCACAAATTTTTACGGAAGGGGAGTTTTTCTGGGTTTTGGTCCTATTCCCTTTCCTGTTGCTAGGGGGCGAAAAAAGAAAAGAAAAGAAGAGATGTAAAATTGGGCAGAGAACATCAAACTTTATTCTGTTTCTCCACAGCCAAAATGAAGCCCACAATCTGCAGACTAATAACTAGCCCACATTGAAGACATAGGAAAAAGATGCATAATGATAAGGAATAAGCAGACAACCATACCAAAATACAACTATCCTAAGAAAATCAAACACAGGGAAACTGTTCAACAATTGTCACAAAAAAAATCCTAAAAATCTCTTTACTTCGCAGCTAAATAGTTGACTTAATTTACCGTGGCAATCAAATTATATTACGTTTAGACTTAAGGACTGCTGCAAGTGGAGAGAGAAGGTAGAGAGAATAATCGAAACCATGATATCATAAGAATCCGTTATCGCATTTTTCTTCATTTTCAACCATGATATTTTTCAGAAGCACATCTGCACAAGCTAGTAAAAAGAGAGCCTTCCACATAAGCCAGTATTTTTTATCCAACAGCCAGATGGATGATTCCTAAACAATTATTCTAATTGCTTTTGACCTTCATAGTATTTTGTAAAATTCATCAAAAAACCAGTAAAAATTAAGAGGCCCGGGATCGCACCGTATATTATTTCACCAAATACTCTCAGCAACGAAACAGAGCCACAGGAAAAATCTGAAAGCACAGCACGAAATTTACTTTCATAGCATCAAGTTCAAATACATCATTAGCGACCTAAACTCTACTTGATTCCCAAACTAAAATCATACATCGACATTTCAATTGCGCCCATTCCCACCTACAGAGCAAAATCCAAATTCCCACATGCAAACAGCCTATTGATTTCGATTTCACACTTACACTTCAAATTCCTCGAGAACCAGAAGAAAATCCCAAAAAAAGAACCGAATCGAGTTAAAAATACAAACAATTCACTTAAAACCCCAAATTGTAAGGAAAAAAAAAACCCTACCAACCAAACCCGCAATCGAAGAATTCAATCACGTATCGAAAAAAACCAAGACAATTTCAATCTACAAGTAATTGAGGGAGAATCTGGGAACTTACTCGCTCTGCAAGAGAAGAAAAACCCTAGATTTTTGGTCCTCAATAATCTCGCAGAATCCAAAAAGGGGTCAATCTAATTTCTCTGCAGTTCGCGCACAGTGAGAAATTATAACAGTAGTAGCAGAGGCTCCCTATTTAAATTCTCGGACCAAAGGACACGATTGCGTCACTAAGGCCGCGTCACCAATGTGGGACCCACGTCAGTTAGTGTTGTCTTAACTCTCGACACGTGGAGGAATACCGACCGGGTACTTGCTTCGTCCGCTTTTTAGGTGGTTCGGCGGTTCATGACTGGAGGTGGGTGGGCGACTGGCTCGGGATTGAGGAAAACGGTGGGAAGCAGGTTCCCGGTGGAAAGAGTGAGGGCGCGGAAGGAATACAGACCCGCACGGGTGAGGTTAGCAGAGGCTTTGGAGAAAGAAAATAAAAATAAATTTCAAGCCCACGTGACACGCACTTGACTGGCAAAGCCCGGTAAACGCGTGGCTCTAGGGTGGGGACCACTCCAGTTGGGAAATGACAGCAGGATAAGCCACGTGTCGAACTGCATTTATATATCCGTCTTGTGAGAAATTTAAAAGGATTTCCGACCCAAAAAAAATAAAGAAAATTAATTGTTTTACGATTTAAGAAACAACAACTCTCTTACGTGCGGGTGAGAAATGAGAAAATGGTGACAATTCATATTAGTGGTGTTTTTCGAGAAATGTCCAGGAAGTAGAGAGGGGCGTTGAAACTTGAAAGGTCTTTTTCCTTCTTCTTTTTTTTTTTTTTTTTTTTGACCTTTTAATTTTTTATTTTGATCAGATAAATAATTCATCATCACCTACATAAATTTACGAAAACTAATTAATAATCATGTGAATTTAAGTTGCTAAGAAATATAGAGTATATTATAAAACTTTTTTTTAACTGAATGTTCGAACCAGTTTAACGATAATATCAGTCTCATCATATCTCTTGTCCCATATAAACTGAATAATTATCAGGCTAAAAATTTTTAAGAGTAACTCTAAAGGATTGCTAGCACCTATGGCCTTCTTAATTAGTGAGATAGCTGACAAATATGCATCCTTTATATTTTAATAAAAAATTGGAGATAAGGTAAATTGTTTTTAAATAATATATTTCTTTATGTTATGGTCCCGTATAGGTAAAATATATTGCTGAAATATTAAATGCCTACAATAAATATATATGCATGGAATAGCGTCATTGCTGATGAATTATTTTCTGTTGTTAGGATAACCACAAATTATCTATTAAGAACACCAAATCAGATCCACTGATTAAATCTTCAAGTTCTAACTCTGAATATGATTTTTGTCTAATTAATTAAATCTCTTACGTGCTCAAAATCAAATAAGGGAAAATAAAATACAAAAATTAATACAAATCTATCTGCTTATACAGTTATACATACTCATGGGTAAAATAGATAATTAAAGAAAGAAGTGGGCTTCACGAAGTATTAGTTTCATTAAAATTTAATGTATAATATAATTGCAATAATTTTCTTTTAATGTTTTATATGTCAGTCAACAGCTATATCCATAAGACCATAGCTGTGGGAAGATATATAATAAAAATGATAGATAATAAATGCTAAGATGTGCTAATTTACCCACTCAAAGTTTCAACTTGGAAGATAGATTCGCTAGTTATATATGTGAAACTAAATAATTATTGGATAGATAATAATATATGGCCGCGCTGCATAATTTATATATGATCACTTATAATCGTGATGTTTCGTGTTATTAATAATATCGATTTAATTACTTTACTGACATGATTAATTAATTATAGAGTTGGGTAGAAATATGTGATTTAAAGATTATTTTACATATTTAATTAGAGGATGGAGTGGGCTTCACGAATCACCTTTACGTTTTAGCGTGAATAAAAAATATTTTTTTTCTTATCTATTTAAATATAAAAAGAAATTAAGAAAACTTTTAGGATTAAATATATTTTTCCGCCTCTTGACTATTAGAGTTATCATACTTTGACCTTAAACTATCAATTTCATTACATTTTATCTTCAACTACCAGATATTTACACTTTGCACCCATTATCATTAATTGGACATAAATGTTATTTTTGTTCAATGAAATAACAATTTTACCCTCATAATTTTTTATAATTATATTTTAAATAGGGATAAGTTTGTCATTTCACTGAACAAAAATAGTAATTTTCGTCTAAACTAACAATAGGGAGTGAAAAGTATAAACGATTGATAGTTGATGAGCAAAATGTAACGAAATTGATAATTTAAGGTGTAAAGTGTCAAAACCCTAATAGTAATAATGTATTTTTTTCAAAATTTTAACAATACATGTTAAATACACTTTTGTGCATTAGCAACAATGACTCCATTAAAAGCTTTTTTCATAGATAATGCTATTATTCAAACAAGACATTTTGTAACGGGAATGTTTCTAATCTCGTCACTAATTGGCTATAGGAAAAAAAACAAAATATGTAAAAGCTGACAAGTTTTAAGTAGATGGTGTATGATGCATGTATAGATACACTATATTTGAATATGTTGGCGCACATTAGCATCTCTAATTCTCGAACAATAACAATGACTCCATTAGGCAAGCTCTTACTTTTTCGAACTAGATAATGCCTATTATTAGCAAACAAGACATTATGCTGTAACGGGAATGTTTCTAATCTCGTCGAGAAATGATTGGTATACTAATTGGGTTTCTCTCCGGGAAAAAAAACAAAAATGTAAAAGCTGACAGATGGTGTATGATCAGTACATTTTTTCTATATTTGAATATAGCAGTTGGCGCACGTGTTTGTGATATTTTATTAGCATTTTAGCCAAAAAGCTCTATTAAAATAATTCATTATATTCGAACAATAGATCCAATGAAGCCTCGAAGGAATAAAAAAGAAGATGATCAATTAGGCGGGAGCTCTCGCTCGAAAGCACAACTTTCGACGTAGAAATGAGAGGAGACCGAACTATGATTCCAACTGACGTTTTGCCAAAAAAATTGGAATCCCCTGGAGGTGAGGATAGCAAATCAGCTTAGAATAACATTATATTTTGGCAATTCAGCCAAGTATGCTAGAAAAAGTAAAAAAGCAATTAAATGGAAAATAATTAAATTTTTTATGCTATTGGTATTTGGAACCATTCAAATAATAAAAAATTTTAATTAATTTGGTATTCACTCCTAACAAATTAATTATAGAGTACAATTTTGAACATACCAAATTATGTAATCTATTTTTCATACATACAGGTCCTCTCGTCTATTAAATGTTAATCGACTAACAAAAAATCGACATGTGATCAAAGTTAGATGGTCTATTTCAGATCTCGTCTTAATTAGTGAGTTAACGTTTAATGAATGAGAGGATTTATGTCTGAAAAATTAATTGCAAAACCAACATGTTTCGAGTTGCATCTTAAAGACTAATATGTTAAAAATCTCATACCCTCTTTGCTTAGAGAGATAGAGAGAGAGGCAAAGCTTAAATAGACTTCCGTTAATCAATTTTATTGCTAAAATATCTGTTAAAGCTGTTGGTCCCAAAATTTTCTTTGGCAATCCATTTGTTCAAGGTCTTGCAAAAAGTTTCGGAAGTGTAGGATTTCTAGGAATCTTAATGCAAAGTTCAAGCTAAACGGCCTATAGCTTTTTATGTTGATGGTACTTGAAACTCCTGAGTGTTGTAGATTATTTCTTTATGATAAGTTTTTTTTTTTTTTCGTTTCCAGAATATATTTCTAAAAGTTTTTCCTGAGTCAGGAATTACTTGATTTGGGTGAGACAGTTGGAAGTGAAAGTCGAGGCCTTTCTCGGGACTTTCTTTGCTACCAATATCAAACTGCGAGGAGAGGGAAGAAAAGTACCAAGAAGAGAAGTAGCATTTGGGCTTTCTGAACTCTGCTTTTTATGAGCGGGTGATTTTTTTTTTTTCTCCACTCCAACAACATGCGTTTCTCAGTAAAATAAGCCTCTGAGCGAGAATTATCCGTATGAAATGAATCCTAAGAGACGTAACACTCTGATGAGATGGGCAAATTGACTCCCTTTCACAAGGGCAAGAAATTTCGGTGGCCTGTCAGTCTAAAGTGATTCATTTGTTTCTGCATATTGATGTGTGATTTATCAAATGGAATATGGATGCCGTGACAGACAGAGATCATATCCAATTTGCTGCATAGTCTAATTCGGAGAAAGAGAAAGTATATGAGTGCCACAGTTGAATCTACACTGTCCAATAATTAATATTGTCATTGTTTCTGTATATAGATGTGTGATTTGTAAGATTAAATATAGATGTTGTGATAAATAAAGATCTTCTCCAATTTATTGTCAAAATTAAACAGTTAAATTCGAACAAAGACAACTTATAGGTCTCACAATAGAATCCACACTGTCCGGTAATTAATTCGAACGGTATTAAATGTTGTGTAATCTATATATTTTATCTATCTTTCTCCCAATTTTGACAACAAATTAGACACGATATGTGGTGAACATGCAGATGAAACTGCCATGCAAACATGTCCACCACGCTGGCTGTGGGAACCAGATGGCTTACCACAAATAAGGTATGTTCTGCAGTTTTTTAAAGATCTGGGAAGTATGCATTACTGGTTAATTTTTTTAGCTGACATATTTTGTTTTTGTTTTCTCAGACGTACCCCTTACGCTGCGCTGGTTAAACCGTTGTAGATTTTATTTTTAAAAAAAAAAAACCGTTCCTAGATTTGATTTAGACAAAGTCGTAAATTTGAATCTTCCAATATATATTAACTCAGCACCCGCTCATATGCAGATCTTGAAAAGGAGTCCAACCTTACTTGTAAATGTGAAGGCAATATTACACGCAGATAAATACAGTAACGTTGAGGCAATTTGTCTGCCAAAGTATGAAACGAAGTCGTTACAACATATTGGTATAAGCCACTACAGCACAAGGGCGTGACGAATTATCTATAATACCATCAAAAAGCTGAGATTTGAAACAAACTTACTTTATTGTGTTTGTTTGGTACAAAGGTTTACACTCAAATCATAAAACAAAAAGGCAAAAAAGAGAACAGAAGAAGGCAATGTGATCTATAGTTAACTAAGCACTGCAAATTCTGTATCATACGTGATCATCATGTTTATGTTGATCAGCATCCTCTAGGTTTTCAATAACTTCGGGAGCATAATGCTCCAAGACGACAGTTTCCTCACCTACGCTATCGGATGGAGCTGCTGTTTCCTCTGGACCTTTTCTGCTGGCATCTGGGAAACTGGAATTTGGTTCTGTGCCGTTGACGACAGTTTGCTGCTTCTCCATCATTCCAGAGAGGGCCAGCCTTGGAGACCACTCGAGAACATCGTCAATAATGTTAGATACCCGCTTTTGATACCTGAAAGATTGGTTGAATTGAGAGATCAGGCCCATGCAAAGAAGCAAGGAAGGGTAGCAGTTTTCCTCCTACAGAAACTAGGTTTTCATATTCCCAACTAACCTTGCTCTAGCTGCCTCATCAGGGGCATGGTGCCTCAGCAGTAATATGACCAGTACAGATACTATTGCATAGAAGACCCTCGCCGTCCATTTGGGTCGCTCGTCCTCGTCCTTCTTGGGCCAGAAACGGAATAACTCTCGCAAAGTTGCTTCCTCAGCAAGGATATTAGGGAAAAACCAGACACGTTTTCCAAGAAAGATGTATAGAGCACCAAATATAGCACCTCTAACTGCAAATTAGAAACAACTCTCAATCAAATCCCAGTAGAAAGAGCTAATAAAACAGGAAAAGAATATAATCTCAGGCTCTAGAATGAACATTATTTCCTACCAGATTAAGAAGACAGGAAAAGTAAATTTAAGAAATTCCAGCTCTTCAAAACAACCCTAGTGTTGAGGAAATGGGAGGATGTAAGTATCAAAACACGACGCTATAGTTGACTCATAAAAAGAGGCTGCAATCCTCCTCTAATCTTGGGCTCATTCAAAATACTTGGAAAACGCTTCTGTGGATTTCAAGACACCTAATGCAGAAATGGTGGTCCCATGACGTAACACCTATTCAATAACAAGTTTGCGAATCCTGGTAAAAGAGGCACAGATCGCAAGAGGCTATTACAACTAAAGTAAGGTAAAAGGCTTATGTTATTCAACTCTTAAAAACCAGTAACCAGGTGACTGCACTGATTACAGGTAATAGGAAAATTCATCTATTATTCTCAAGGATGATGATACAAACATGACCCCAATGTCCTCAAAAGAGAAGAAAAAAAACAACAGAAGGACCAGAAGGTTGCAGGACAGAATCAAAGATATCCAGAGATCTAGATAGAAGAGTACTGGGTTGAACCACTTCTGCACAAAAGGATGATGATGCAAATTGGACCTTCACAATTAACATTATCAAGTAATTCCCAATCACAATCCAAAACATCTCAGAAAGAACAAACAATCACCTAACGCCAACCGATGACAAAATGTCCCCTCATAATATGGATCTCCCTCAGCAAAGTATAAAGAAACAAGGAAAACATACCATCCCTTACACCGGCACATTGCCATCCCTGGTCCCAAGCACTCTGGACCAGATACAAAAAGCCTAGTTTCACTCTCCATATTATTGGTCATGTGATAGACTATCAATCCTCACAATACTGAAAGAAACATTCTCTCAGTGCTGCTACTTGACATTAAGTGGTTCCATTCAAGTCATAAAGTTTACTACGGTTAGTTTCTGTTGAACTTGGCAATAACGAACAAACCAGAAGTTTATCACCAAACAATTAACTGTCAGCAGTAAAGAATTATGATTTATTGAACATAAGAAAGGCGCCAATAGAAGTCACCTCTAAGTTTTACGGACAGGTTTAAAATTACCCAATTACTAAGGAATATACAAGGATATAATGATGTTCTCAAGCTGTTCTTTACTTTATATTACAGGTGACATAACGTTCAGAAAGCAAAACATTGAAGTTGAGACAAGAATTGCATGAACCCTAAACAAGAAAAAAAAGTGCTTGTTGGTTGCCTAAACATGACAGATGTGCGTATTCATCAAAAGCAGGAATCATGGAGAAAATTTGGTGCAACAGATTGCTAATCGCTCACTTGACACTATTATTCTGTAACAAGGCTCTAAGAACGAGAGATACATGGAGAAGAATATAACAAAATAAGCTCATCAGAACTTACCTAAAAGCAGCGATAGAATAAGTAGCAAGACTCCTGCACACGAGTAGAGTATTAGAAGCTTGCACTGATGGGGGTACACAGGAAACAAGCAAATTGCAAGGGTCAACACAGGCCAGCAAAATGACAGAAGAGTCTGCCAAAGGGGCCGCCGTTTCACAAAAGTCCATGCGAAAAAGGCATCATTCTCAGAAAATACTTGCTCCTGCAGAATAAATGATGTGTTCACATGAGCTTACAGAAAAAAAATTGGAAAAATGCCGCTAACTTCTTCTATAAAGAAAAGCAGACAACTCTCATGATGAGATGCTCCTCAATATATCATTCAACAGCAATGCATTAAAAATTACTCCAGATGCTGCACCCAAATATAAAAAATCTGCACATGCAAACGTCCACCAAACTTCCCCTTCATGCAAATTAAAAATCTCATTTAGAGGGTGCAAAAGTACTACAAGAAAGAAAATATCCATAGTAGATACAAGGGCTAGCCATAAAGCATGCAGCAAAAAGAAAAAGATGCAGCTGATACATCTAAATGTAAAACAATGGATTGCAAGTAAAATAAGTCTTATACATGAACATACCGGGAAAATCTCTAAATGGGCAGGCCAAGTAGACAACTTTTTCTTTCCAGGACGAACAGTTTTCACCACGCGATCACAACGCACTAATAGATTCTTCCGTAACAGAGTATTAGCAATGTCATCAGTCTCTAGGTTCCTATCTGATTCTAGAATTTCTTTGACCTCCGGATGCATTCTCAAGAAGCTAACAAAATCTTTCCCTTTAAAGTACTCCACACGTGTCTCCTGTAAAACAGCCCACCTAGACACCAAATCTTTATTGTCTCTCACTTTCTCAGCAAACAACTGGAAGACATCCTTCTTAGCAGCTTGTCTCTGAACCAAAAGAAGTAATATTCATACTACAAGAATGAGAATCAAGCAGGAAACAAAATTGACCAAAACACATGAAATTTATAAATCTTTGAGGATAAATAAAATTTGGTTAGCAAAGCACATTCTTCCAGCCAAAAGTGCCAAAATCTCACCAGATAAAGATCAGTGTCAAGCCTACAAGACAAAAAAGATTGGAACAACATATTTGAGTACTAAAAATGCACTATCGAAAACTACTTCAGGCAATAGGTGTGGTAATAGAGTGATAAGGTGCAGCGCATCTAAGCAATTTCACCCTCAGTCAATTAGAATAATACATGTGGCAAGTATCCTCTATTCAGAAACTACTAACAGCCATTACAACAAACATTAAAATCTGCAGGACTGATGACAATATTATGCTCGATTTGGGAAGTGCATGATTCTCAAGCTCAAAACCTTCTCAATTCCCATCCGGATCCCGCCTTTACAGCAAACCAACTATGGCTTTACAGATGTCAAAACCTCACAAAGCACATTTTTACGTTCACTAATCCACAATCCTATACCTAACATAAATAAACGCTCTTACAAATGTGCATGTGCATATGAATCAGTGGTTATAGACACAATAACACACGCGGATACGTATACGCAGGAACTTATACTGAATTCGAAGGAACAAATCTCGTTGAACATTTGCATTTAAATTTACCATCTAAGCCAGAGAAAAAAGCAATGAAATTGTCCGATTTCAATCGCCTAGTTAACACAAATGAAACCCTAGATCACAGAGAGAGAGAGAGAACCAACCCTAGGAGGAGTATCGGAGTTGGGATCTCTGCCGCCGTTTTGGGTGGCTCCAGAAGATCTTCGTACCCTCTTCTTCTCTGCGCCTCCAGATTTCTTCATTTCACTCACTCTCTCTCTCTCTCTCTCTGTTCTGTCTCTGTCGCGAAGAAAGAGGGAGGGGTTACGTTACAATACAAATGCTTCCATTGTGGGTCTTTAGTTTCCCGTAAAGCACTCTTGTATTTCGAGAACACTTTCCGTACCGTTAACACGCCGTCATTGGGATGTTGCCTCTTAAGTTTTTAATTCTGTTCTCAATTAAAACTGAAATCATATATATTAATTATTTTTTCTTGTATTTCCCGCCCCTTTTCTCCACTATTTATTCTTCACCAAAAAAAAAGCTTATATAAGCTTACATTTTTAATAAAATAACTGTACAATAAATGTCCCTCAATTTCTGTTTGTTATTTTCCAAAGAATGCATCCTCAGATATAAGTCTTTGTATTATACTTATATCGTGACCTGCTTAGCTAAATTCTTTTTTAAAAACAAAATTTCTGAGTATTTAAATGAGTATTGTCACTAATTTAGGACATGTTATGCAAACCAATACCTTTTTCAAAAATTTTGTTCATTCCAAAATTTTGGTCAAGTAAAATAACTCAAAAATAATCTCTTCCTATCAAATCATTTCTTTTCGTTATAAAAAAATTCATTCAAATCATCTCTTTATCACTTTTTCACCAATTTCATACCTAGAATTTTAACACTCTAAAATTTTAACATTTAAACACTTAATTACTTGATGTTTGTAACCTAAAATTTTAGAATGTTGTAAAAACTTGAGATGAATTAGATTTTGATAGAAATTAGTGAAAAAAATAAAATTTTATCCCATATCCAAAATTTTAACCACTCCAAAATTTTAACAATAAATACTTAATTACTTGATGTTTGTAACTTAAAATTTTAGAATGTTCTAAAAATTGAGATGAATTAGATTTTGATATAAATTAGTGAAAAAATAAAATTTTATCCCATACCCCAGAATTTTAACCACTCCAAAATTTTAACATATAAACACTTAATTACTTGATGTTTGCAACTTAAAATTTTAGAATGTTGTAAAAATTGATATGAACTAGAGTTTTATTAAATTTTGATATAAATTAGTGAAAAAATAAAATTTTATTGGAGTTAGTGAAAAAGAGAAAGAGAGATATAATTTGACTGAATTTTTTATATTTATTATATAGAAATAGATGATTTGATGAAAAGAAAGATTATTTTGTAATTATTTTATTTAGTCAGTTGTCAAAATTTTGGCAGACAAACACCACATATTTGTCATTTTTAGGTGTAGAAAATTTAATTTCCGTTCAAATTGATAGAAAAGTGTGAAGTGTCTAACATTGACAGTTGAAATGTCGAAGATGTCAAATCTAATAATTTAAAATATAATACATAAGACATCTAAAATTGTGTATTTCTTGATACTTTGTATGTTGAGTTTTGGAGAATAACATGAATGCTAACAAGTTACAACTAACTCACATCTTTTAAGAGAAATGCACCGCACATAAAGATGTGCTGTAGGGACAATGATTTAGTAGCATTGAGTTTAAGGACAATAATTTTGTGATGCCTTTTTATAACGCCATGTTTGGTGGATATTTTGAAGAGCGATTTCACATAGCTTTTCACTTTCAAAACTTTATGGGCATGATTATCTAAGAGGTCCATTATCACTCATGATCTTTGACCAAAATAGTGTGCTTTTATTATGAAAATTATACAATTAGCTCGGAAATACGCGACTTGTAAGATGAAGGGATTGCATAAGCTTCAAAGTTATTCATTACATAAGTTCCGAAGTTAATTGAGATGTGTGTAAATTGGTCGAATACCCGGTTATTAAAAAAAATATTATACTTACCCAAATTGTACAAATTTGATTATTGATATATGCTGAAAATTTAACAGGAGGCATGATAGTTGGTTTTTTTGGGTCCTTAGTGAATGGTAATTAAAAAGATGTAAAATTATGGTCTTCTTGTATATTTGCTACCAAACGCTGTTCCTACAAGCTGTAAGAGACACAAAGACCTGAATATCCTCCCCGCACGGTTTATCGTTTTGAAGTGTTGTGAGTGGCTGTGGTTCCACTTCCGACGCTCAAATGCTTTCTCTGCAACTTCCCTCGCGTCTCAACAATCCACCAGTGTCTCGTCCACCGATATCTATCCCCGACAAGCCTAATACCCTGGTTTCTGAGTCGTTACGACATTATGCTGATGCGTTTAAGAAAAGAAGGGCACGCCCATCTTCTTGCATTGTTCATGCAGTGGAAAAAGATTCACACCAGTTTGAGGTAGACCCAGATAAGGCCAGAGAAGCCCTCCAAGAGCTTGACCAGCAGCTCCAATCCCTGTCCCAGAAACAAGTCAGCTCTCCAAAGATAAGGGGTACTCCCTCCCTTCCCCCCCCCCCCCCTCTCTCTCTCTCTCTCTCTCTCTCTAGAGTTAAAGTCGTGAAATTCAACCTTTCTTATATGTCAGCGTTTAAATCCCTTTCTCCGCTCTTGTTGAGAAATATGTGCGCTGAAGTTGGGAAGCCACTACGACTTATGGACGAACATGGTAGGAAGAGCTAGTTAAACTCTTTTAAGAAATTGCTAATACAAGTCATGAGAGTGAACAACTTGATATCATTGATTTTGAGTTGTAGCTTAATCCTATTAAATAACAGCAAGATAACACAAATATCTTCAAATGTATCAAATTTAGCCGGACAAATTTTGTACTTTTTCCCACAAAGCCGTTCCCTTTTGGGCAAAGTGCTCCTCGAGACTATTATGGGCAGATTATCTGGACCCTGATTCCTTATATTTTGTATTATCATGTCTGAACAAAAAAATTGAACATTTTTTCCATGTTTTAGGCCTAGAAAAAATTGTTGATTGGGTTTTATTAGGACTCCTCCAGGAGTATGAAGTAATTGCTGTTCAGAGTGACTAGAAAAACACCTTTTCACCCCTAGAGCAATGTGGGAAGGTCGAACTTTGACATTAAATACTTTGAAGGCCACCTTTTTTTAGATATAACTTTGTATTTGTTTGGTGCATATGCAGCGGAATTACAAGTTTTGAGATTAGACAGGTGTTTGAAAGTCCCCAAAGCTTGAATTTTTGCTGCTAGTCTAGAATTGAGATTACCAACTATGGGTGACTGGTGAGGAGTTTATCCTGTTTAGAAGGCATAGCTCAAGATGAAAACTCACGGTTTCTTTTTGGGGATTCATGATGCTCATAGTGCAGCCAGGGTCCTAGCGTTCCACCTGAAAGCTGCCCAAAATTTGTAAAAGCTCAAAACAGAAACATTCCTTTCAATCGTAGATTCAATTGTAACTGCTAACTGTGTTTCATAGGATGTTTTCATTTTGGGCAAGGAAATTGGAGTTGAGGCAAAATGAATTGCTCGATTATGAAGTTCATAGGGGCTGGGGATTTGAATGAGACTTCTGTGGAAACATCTATTTGATATTCTGCTTTTGACATGTTGCAGCTCCGGATGTGGATCTGATGAAAGATCAACTGACTGAAAAAGAATTTTCAGACTCTTTTGTAGCATATTCAGCTACTGCTCTCGTACTTTTCACCATATTCTACAACCTACTTTTTGAAACTGTTATAAAACCAGCCATAGATGTTCCATTACTGGTTTCAGCGACTAAAACAGTGACAGAAGCTTCCAAAGAAAAAACAAGTGACTAAAAGCATCATCAGTAGCAGTTCTGCAGCAGCTGCCGCTTGAAATCGGTACCGGAGGTTTCCTTTCAACCAGGCAGTCTTGAACTTCCTGGAAGCAATACATTTTTGCTGGAGTTTTGTCAAACTTGTGCAAGAATTAGTCTTTTATAGTTTGAGATATGGTGTATACAATTCCAAGCTAATGTGAGCTAGTGTCAAGGATGGCGTCCTAAATTCCAAATGCTAGGGCTGAGATTTCTATATCCCCCATTCAGGGCATACAAATGCTAGATGTGCGAAAACTCTTATTCCTCGTGGATTAAGAAAAAACGAAAAAAAGAAAGAAAGAAAAACAGAATCTTGGTCAAAAAAGTTAAAAAAGGAGCCATTTGAGTGCATTAGAAATGAGATGGTCAAGGAAAAAAAGCACGTCTTTTTTGACAAGATTGAACCTTAACAGATTTGATTATATTCAGGTTTTCCTTGAAATCATTTAGGCCAACACTGTCGTTATGTTTGAATAATATGAAACTACAATGTTTTGTAAGTAAAAAATTTAAGAATTTTGAACTTTTAAAAGAAAATTTTGAAAGTTTGACTTTTATTGGGGTTTGATTATAAAATGATAATTTGTTAAAAAGTAGGAAGTGAGAAGATTTGATGCAGTTTTTTTTATATGAAAAAAGTATTGACGTTGGTGTGAAAATGTGTTGTAATTTGTGTGAAAATTTTGAGATTTTGTTGTTTAGTTATGGAATTTTTTGTAAAATTTTGAGTGAATTATACTTTGCATCCACATAGTTTGAGGGTTTTGACACTTTGTATCCCGTTTTTTCAATTTTAAGACATTTCACCTATGTGGTTTAGGGGTTTTGGCACTTTGCACTCCGCCGTCTATTATCTATTATTTCAAAAGGAAAAATCAGGCACATGTTCTACACGTGGCTTGCTTGTACATTTTACTCCTAATTTTCAAAAATGTTCAATTACACTTTGCACCTATGTGGTTTGGGAGGTTTGATATTTTGCACTCTATTCTTTTATTTTTGAGACAATTTGTACCTAAAAAATAGTAACGTATTTTGCACATGGTTGACTTTTCCGTTAGAAATAACAGATAAATTAACGAGAGTACAAAGTATTAAAAACTCCAAACTATAAGGGTAAAATGTCTCAAAATTAAAAGAACAGGTGTAAAGTGTTAAAATTCCTACATCACATGGGTGTAAAGTATAATTAATCCTAAATTTTTTTAAAAAACTGAATATATTGATTCTACCAAAACATCACGATATATTGAAGAAAAAGTCATTTTGAAAGGAAAACAAGGGGGGGGTGGGTGTGGCGGGCTTCAGCGGCCAAAGATGACCATGAGCTGGCCAAGCTTGGGCCATCGCTCTGGCTCAGGCGTAGTCCAAACCCGGCGAGCCCGTGACCCACCAAGGTCCTAGCCAACTTTGCAATATCTACAGATATTGACAAGGTGGTGCAATATGCACCACATTTTCGCATTGCTGCATACGTATCTATATCGATAATGATTTGGCTTTGCTGTCCAATCCAATCTCCATTTGTCTCTTAAAGTCAATTTTTCATTCATTTTCATACGCATGCGTTTTGACCAACTGAAGCCATTGGCTCCTATTTTCCACGTGGAATGGCTGCTACGTTTCTCGAAGCCCCAATATAGACCAGGTCATGAACTTTTTCAAGCACTTGGGTCCGCATGATTCTCTCGGGTAATAAAAGAAATCCGTTGTATATAATTTTTGTACACCGAACTCAGACAGATTTGACCAGAATCGACCGAACAGAGAGCACAACAAAAAACCTGAAGACTCAAACCGGAACTAACATTTCAAATTGTAAGACTTTTTAAAGGATTTGGATCCCCAACAACTCCTTGGACGCACTAATGTCCAATCTGTTTCTTGTGAACTAGGCATGTGCTGTGCAGCTGCAATGGGTGTCCCGTTGTGAGTTTGCCATGGTTGCTTGTTCTGGGCATTTCTGATTGGGCCACAAAAACTACAAAACGAAAGTAGGCTACTGATATTGTTGAGCTTTCTTTGCTTCTCTGTCTCCCAAGGGACCCAATTATGTCAACGTTCCTTGAAGAGGAGTATTAATATGGCGTGAGAGAGGAGTCAAATTGGTAGGTCTAACGGCAACTGTCTTGTTATAAGGGTCACGGATTTAGAAGGACTTTCTTTAGATCAAGGCTTCAGCAGTACAGTTGAGATGCTTTTGGTGTTTTGATTTGTCTCGATTCTGCATTTGAAAAAACTTGGATCTCTCAAGAGAAAATATTAGGAATCTCATTTCTGGGGAGGCTATTCGAGGAAAATACTAGGAAAAAAAGGCCATAAAGTTTCTGCCCCTACCTTAAGCTTGTTTATTTAGATGTAAAACTATTATTTTACTTAAAATTTTCTTCATAAAACCTTTTCAAGAAAAAAATTCATTTTTTAGTGTTGGGTTATTATTTTAAACAGTAAAAATGAAAATGATATATATAGAATTTCTAAAGTTAAACAATGGGGTAAAATTGCCCCCGATTCCAGTTCTTTTCAAGCCGAGGGATGAAATAAAGGAAAATTGTAATACTATATGCAGGGTATTGTTTTTTGGGTTAAAGCCAATTTTTAGTCTCTAAATTGTACACCAGTTTAAAAAATAATATCCAATTTTCACTTTAGTCATCAACAATCCTTAGATTTTTTAATTTTATCAATACGGTTCTTCCGTTAGCCGCAAGCACAGTCACCTGATTAGTCGTGTATATATATCAAAACTTAATTAGAGAAATGTACATATATCAAAACCTGATTGGTTGTGATGTGTATCACCGTTAGGTGACTGGACATAAAATTAATTGAAAAACTTTTAAACAAAACGGAAAAACTCAGGAACTGCTAGTGGCTAAAGTGAAAATTTAAGGACTACTTTTTAAAAATGTGTAAAACTCAGGATGAAAAAATGTCTTTTAACCCTTACTTCTTCTTTTTTTGTCCCTGTGATAGTTATTATTCTCTAGCCACAACTATATAATAATAATAATAATAATAATAAAGTGTTGGGTAATAGATTGTATTAAGTGCATATGGACGCAAAATATATATGTATCCATGGATCAATGCGGGTTTAACATTTCATTAAGAAATTATCATGAGAAAAACATTGTTTAAAAGAATTATTTACAGTTTCTTATTCTTTGTAATAATATTGTATTCTTTAATAAAAAAGATATTTATTAGAAGAGACAACTAATCTTTTGTATTAATTTATAGGTGCGAAAATCATACAAAACTATGGATGGACACGGTTTTAACGTGTTTTATTAATTTAAAAAAAAATATTGAAAGGAATGATATGGATAACAACAGTAAAAAATCATGTCACTTTGATAAATAATATTTTTTTTATAACAAATAAGAGAGTTATTCCCCTGAGTGTCACGTGTGAGGGCAAATATATTGATGCATATAGGGTTAATATATTGCCCTCGCGTACAAGTAATTCTAGAGAGGTTTAGGAAAAATAAAACAGTAATCTCAAGGAGACATTGATCACATCCTCCACAATTTAGTGTCTAAATTACACTGTTTATAATAAGTGAACTTTATTAAAAGACTCATATTGACCAAAATTTTATATAATAAATATTAAATAGTTTGGGATGTACTTATACAAGTAGAAAATTAGAAAGGATCTTAATCTAATTACCTCAATTTTAAAGGTGATTTTGAGACTTTGGAAATAAGATCTATAACTAGGTGTTCAATTCTTTATGAAAATCATATCAGAGTCAATTTAAGTGGTAGATCATGAGAGTAGTGGGTATGTCGCTTGGATTAAGATTTGTAATTTTCTATTCGAATTACATAGTATAATTTGAAAAGAGATAGACACAATAAATAGACGTCACGCTATTAAACGTTATCTATGTAAAGTTTTAGGTAAAATGAACCTAACAAATATCTATTTATTGTGTTATCTTTTTTCAAATTATATCATATAATTCGAGTAAAAAATTACTAAATAAATCTTAATTCAAGAAATTATATATAAGTTCTGATCGCAGGTAACACGACCATATATTCGATTTAGATATATCTTCCAGGCAAACAAAAAAAAACAAATAAATTTATTATAGAAGGCCAATTAAGCTTTTCGCACTTTGGAAGTCAACAAGTGCTAAAGGGAGACGCGTACAAAAAGCTTTGATTGTGTTATTTTTTATTATCCCGTGGATGATTTGGTGTACTTCACTGCATTCTCTACGTACTTTTTTCTCTGTTTTCAATCTGTACTCCATTTCCATTTGTCTGGTGTGCAGTTTTTTTTTGACAAAAACACAAAAAACGTATAGTGGGGTAATCAAGAATTATATGGTATTTTAAGCTTTGTTTGCTTCGGTTTTAAGGTACCATAACCATAAGATGATGTTTCTTAAGAAAAAAATTACTTTCACAAAAATAAATAAAAATTTTATTTATCTAAATAACTTCCAATCAATCTAATTTTTTTACAAAAGTGAAAAAAGACGTCCTAGGACAATAACTCTCACCTATTAATATTCAGATTAAGTCACAAATCAATATATTAGACTATTACAAAAATCTAGACTTAAGAGCTAAGACTAACTCTAAGATCAATTGGCCACAGGCCTACAAACGGAACAACTTGCTAAGGGGCATGATGCCAAAAAACTTCTGTTGACAATTCCTAGTACCCCATCAATTTAACTTGTAATTGCTCAACTATTTTCAAAATCAATTATATCATATCCAACCATATTAATAAAAAGTTGCTACAAACGGACAAATGCTGAATGTTTCCTTACCATTGAAGAATAATTGGATTTGAGGATTTTGAGTGGGTCAAAGACAAGGTACCCGCATCATGCATGATCCAAATGCAAGCAAAGATTAGCAGGATAATCATATTCTTTTGGGGTGACTTTCATTAAAAAATCCACGAGAATCTTGAAATTTCCCTAACATTCGGAAAACTCATAGTTTAGCTTCTTGCTAGACTTAATACTTCTAGGACTAACTCTAAGATCAATTGTGTACCCATATAATAATAAAAATTGCTC
This sequence comes from Morella rubra, assembly GCA_003952965.2. NCBI lineage: Eukaryota > Viridiplantae > Streptophyta > Magnoliopsida > Fagales > Myricaceae > Morella > Morella rubra. The sequence continues at coordinate 34,692,836 of CM025849.1, forward strand.
TGATGCTGAATGTTTCCTTACCCAAAAAAAGGAAGTGGGTCAAAGACAAAAAGCTAAATGCATGATCCAAATAGATTAGCAGTGGGGTGACATTAGAAAAATGAATCTTGATAGAATTCAAAACTAGTTTTCCTTCTTGCACTAATAAGGCAACATTTGTGTCCAATATATTGTGAGATCCAAATTAAATGGAATAATTCAGTTACAAATGAATGAATTAAATATCACATAAAGGAGAACCAATTAAATTAGAAAAAAACTAAAAATTAATAAAATCAAACTCAAAATTTTTTTCTTAGAAATATGAAAAATAAATAATAAATCAATCTTTTTACCAAAATTAATAAATATTGAAATTCCAATATAGCAATAAAGGTGAAACGGTGTGCTCAATCCAGCTTCCGAACCACCCAATTTATTTGGGTTGGTGGTGGGTTGAGAAAGCAAATGCTTTTCTTATGAATCATTTTCTGCCCCTCTCTTATTTTCCTGCCAAAATAAATTAATAATAAACTAAAAACATTTGGTTAAGGTTTATAATTTTACCCATTTTTCTAATAAACTAGCAAAACAGAAATTAATAATAAATAGAAATTAGTAACAAGAAATCAGCTCAAAAAATGACCTGAAAAAAACAAAAAAAATTACATACAATCCTTCCAGCTGTCCATAAAAACACAAAAAGTACCATGTAATATAAAAAGAAACTCCTGAGAGAAAAAGGGAAAGCAGAAAACTGAAAAAAGAAGGGGGTAGGGGGAAAGAAAAATCAAAAAAAGGAAAGGGACGGGAAGGAAAAGGGTTCATCCGTCTGTCTCATTCCATTGTTGAATCCAAGAGAGAGAGAGAGAAAAAAAAAAAAAAAAAAAAGGAAGAAATTACACGAGAGAGAGAGCTTTAGGAGAGAGAAAGTCTGTGCCAAAAGAAGGAGCTGTCTTTGACTCTCTCTCATATTCATTCACACTTTGAAACTGATCCTTTCACATTCTGCACTTTCCCAAACCCTTCGTCTCTTGGCCATCGCCTACCATTACTATTAAGCTGGGGGTCTTGGCCGTCAAAGCTTCCAAATCTGAGAGCCTATCTTGGTCAACAACTTCATCTGAGTTACCTGAAATTCCCAGATTTCTTCCTGGGTTTTGCTTCTTTAACGTTTTGGCATAATCTCTTCAGGACCTGTAGACTCTTGGGAGCTGAATATATTTTGTTTCAGTTTTCTTTCAGGTATGTTTTGTTTTTATTGTCTATATACCATTTCTGTCTAATTGTAGTATTTCTGTTTTTGCTTATTCTTTTTGGAAATTTTTATTATTTTTAATTAAATCTGTGTCTTGAAGATCAAAGATTCAATTGTGATCTTATAAACTTGTAAAGAATTTCCCAAATATTTGGAAACTTTCAAGTGGAGCTGAAACCCGGAGTTTAGCATTTGATTTATGTGTTTTTCTTCAAATCTCAGAGAAACGTTGGGAGTTCGAATTTTCTTATCTCTGGATACATGGGAAATTGCTGTGTAACGCCCCGTAGTCCTTCTCAGAAGCAGAACGGAAAGTACAAGAAAAAACCCAATCCATTTGCTGCTGATTACGCTGTGAGCAATGGAACTGGAGGTGGGAGCAAGCTCTGGGTCTTGAAAGATCCGACAGGCCGTGACATCGCGGCCCATTATGATCTCGGACGTGAGCTTGGCCGTGGGGAATTCGGTGTCACGTACTTGTGTACCGATTTGTCCACAGGAGAAAAGTACGCCTGCAAATCAATATCCAAGAAGAAGCTTAGGACTACTGTGGATATTGAGGATGTGAGGAGGGAGGTCGAGATTATGAGGCATTTGCCTAAGCACTCAAATGTTGTAACTTTGAAGGATACTTTTGAGGATGATCAGGCAGTTCACATTGTGATGGAATTGTGTGAGGGCGGCGAGCTGTTTGATCGGATTGTGGCGAGGGGGCATTACACAGAACGAGCTGCTGCAGGTGTTATGAGGACTATTGTTGAAGTCGTTCAGGTCGAAATCGTTTAACTGTTTGAATATTTGGTTTGATATTGTTATAGATTCTGATGCTTATAGTAAAGCATGCTTCTTATGTAGCTCATTAAAATTTGGGTTTAGCTTGTTTGGTGCCGGTTGAATCAGATTTAAAAGGATGTTGATCTACCTATAGCTGTATTTGGATTACTTGGTTTGGGGAAGTTTTATATGCTATTTTTACGACATTATTTTTACTTGCTATTGTTTTGAAATTGATGTGGTTCTGTATTCTGGTACCTTGGTCATTTAGGCTTTTGGAAGTTGAGAGAAAAAAAAAATTGAGTACTTGATTGTTTCCCTTTCTTATCATTAATTTAGAAGCTCTGCTTCTTACTTTTATGGACGTATTTTTGAGGCAGTGCCGTAGGGATATCTTTATTGATTAGACACTGCAGTAATTGTTGTGAGAGATATATGATCCTAGACTGCATATGCTGATATTTGCTCCACTTTTAAAACTTAACTAATCCTGCCGGAACTTTTTTCTTTAATTTGCCCCCTATGCCCCAATAAGGCACATGTATTTTCTGCAGTGGATTGTGTTTTTTTTTTTTTGTGGGCTGTATTCAGAACATTGTTGTTATTCCTTGCAACCATTTCTTGATGCCATTGTCCTCAAGATTTAATTTGGCTGACTTCTTTGTCATTTGGCGAATGTTATTACTGCCGCCTATCACGAGACCCCTCATATGATGCAGACTAATTTGTTTTTCTACCCAATGAATTATCTGCACTTTTTTGAAGCTTAGATCTTTGGTATCTGCATATCTTGCCATCTTCTCTCTCTCTCTCTCTCTCTCTCTCTCTCTTCTCTCTCTGTCTCTATGCCTCTATTTTATGTTTATGTGTGTCTCTCCTCATTTTTCCTATGTTGGACCAAATTATTTGCTTGCGCTAGTGTGCTCCCACTTCTAATGATTTTCTATGACCTTGATTGTTGGATAATCATGCTTTTGCTTTATATCAGCATTTTCATGGAAATGATCTGTGGTTGTTGACATGCATTGCAGATGTGTCATAAACAGGGAGTAATGCATCGTGATCTTAAACCTGAGAACTTTCTGTTTGCAAACAAGAAGGAAACCTCTGCCTTGAAGGCGATTGATTTTGGGTTGTCAGTATTCTTCAAACCTGGTATTGCATTCCATCCATGCATATTTTTTTATGTCTTTTCCAACCCTTATGGACTTCCATATTCAAGTATTTTGTCACCTTTGATCTTTTTACATGAAAAGTTATGTGACATTGAAGGATTTGATTTTATACAGGTGACCGATTTAATGAGATTGTGGGGAGTCCCTATTACATGGCTCCAGAGGTTTTGAAGCGCGATTATGGCCCAGAGGTTGATGTCTGGAGTGCCGGAGTTATCTTGTACATCTTACTTTGTGGTGTTCCTCCATTCTGGGCAGGTTTGTCTGCTACTATTGGTTGTCCTATTTTTTTTTGCTTTTCTCTTTATATAATGGTCCATTGACTGTATGTGAGGCTGAGTTGAAATGGCTGACATTTTTTATTTGAGTGCCTATCTGTTAAAGAATAAGGATGTCTTTGAAGTAACTGTTTGAAACTTTCTATTCTGGATAAGAGTGTATCATGCATTTGTTCTCAAGGATTTCATATTTTATATTATGAGATTGTATTTTGATTAAGTTCTTGATTTTTTTCTTGTAGAAACTGAACAAGGGGTAGCACAAGCAATTATTCGCTCTGTCATCGATTTTAAGAGGGACCCTTGGCCAAAAGTCTCCGATAATGCAAAGGACCTTGTGAAGAAAATGCTTGATCCTGATCCTAAGAGGCGACTTACAGCTCAGGAAGTTCTAGGTAATGTTCTCCTTGACTAAGCTTTATTTGTTTCATGTAGCCTGATATTTATAACTAATACTAACCAATTCTTTAATATTTTAACATACAGATCATCCTTGGGTGCAAAATGCCAAGAAGGCTCCAAATGTTCCACTAGGGGAGACCGTGAAAGCAAGGCTAAAACAATTTTCAGTGATGAACAAGCTCAAAAAAAGAGCTTTAAGGGTAATGATCTGCAATGTTTGCTTTGGACTTGATAATCTAATCTTATGCTCATCCTTGGAGTTTTCTGTTTCACCTTTACTCTTCTTTCTTCTTTTTAGAAAATTTGTTGGCCTGATACTAAACTTTGTTGGATGAGAAATTTTGTGAACGTATAATAGTTTTCTCTCGGGATGTTGGTTCAATTGATGTTTGAAGTTAAAAAGTGTGTTTTCATTCCTAGGTGGTGGCTGAGCATTTGTCAGTGGAGGAAGTGGCTGGCATAAAGGAGGCCTTTGATGTGATGGACACCAACAAGAGAGGCAGGATAAATCTTGAGGAGCTTCGGGAAGGGTTGCAAAAGCTTGGCCAACAGATTGCTGATGCAGATCTTCAAATCCTAATGGAAGCTGTAAGAATTATATTGAGCCTTACTCATCTAATTATGAATTCCATAGTCGTTGCACACCCCCCCTTCTCTCTCTCTCCTCCCCTTCCCCTTACAAACAAAAAACCTAAAAAAAGGTAAAGAAGAAGGGAACAAGAAAATGAACAGAAGTTAGGATGGTCAGTCTCCTAGATATGTTGCAATTATATCAAGTGTTAATTGACATCTGGTTTGTACAGGCTGATGTTGATGGCGATGGAACACTAAATTATGGAGAGTTTGTTGCGGTCTCAGTTCATCTTAAAAAGATGGGCAATGATGAGCATCTACACAAAGCTTTTCAATTCTTTGATCAAAACCAGAGTGGTTACATAGAGATTGAAGAGCTGCGGGATGCTTTGAATGATGAACTGGAAACCAACAGCGAGGAAGTTATCAATGCTATTATGCACGATGTGGACACAGACAAGGTTAGTGTTGAAGTGTTTTTGAAGTCGTCTTTGTATGTAATGTTGAAGCAATTTTCCTTGAGAAACCTTTGCCAGAACAAACTCCCCTCCAGCCCAACAGTCATGGTGAGAGCGACACCCTAGTGCTAAGTAGGAATCACCATGTCTTCTTTTGGTGTGTTGGATCAACTCTCCTCTGGGCTTCTTGCTATCATAGAGCTTTAAAATTCCAATATATTGCTAATTATTAGTCAGTCTTTTATTTATGGTAATACAGTATTAGGCAACAAACTTGAATCCCAGCGACACCCATAGTCATTCAGTCCTCTTTGCTAACAAGATCATGACGGTTCCTGCTGTGGCACCAAGCCCAGCATTGACACTGATCACCAAATAAGACTCCTACATGTTTTGATGACCTAAACCTCATAGAGCTACTTACCCCACCAAAAAGAAAAACCCTCATAGAACTGCTCAAGCCATAAACCTCCACCAAACCCCAAGGCCAAATAGAATACTGAAGGACATATGGATGCCAATGTGGTCGAAGATGATGGTGGTACAGAATGCTTCAAACTTAGGTTCGATGGCCAAAACAGATGCAAGGTCTGTGGCCCTTACCTGAAAAAATGATTGATGGAGTGGGTGATTAGAACAGAGTGGGACTATCAGCAGTATGATTAGGAAAGTTGAAATTTAGTTGTAGATCCCTCTCAGAAAAAAAAATATAATAGATCCCTCTCAGAAAAAAAAATATAATAGATCCCAACCACAAGGGGTGTGAACATGTTTAACCACTGTCTTCCATACAGAAGAGTTCATCCGATAGACTTGTTTACCTTCCATCACGCTGTATCATGTGCTCTTTTGAAGATCTTGCTCATTGCTTGAGCTATTTTGCTTGGTATCACAGTCGTTTCATATTAAATTCCACTATATATGTCAACACAAATGATTCCTCCTATGCAGTTCTCAGGCATCAGTTTTCTTGCCATGAATACCAATGACTTGTTCTCTCCTATAGACATCATACACCGCCTTTATAGAGTTTATGATAGTATGCCATTTCGCTAGTCCAACCTCGTTCTCATTTGATCTTGCAGGATGGGCGCATAAGTTATGAGGAGTTTTCTGTTATGATGAAAGCTGGTACAGATTGGAGAAAAGCATCCAGGCAATATTCACGAGAAAGATTTAACAGCCTCAGCTTGAAGTTGATGAGGGATGGGTCTTTCCAGGTAGCCAACGAGGGTAGATAAACCAACAATTACTAGGGAGACGAGTTGGTGTTTGGGAAATGAAAATATTCTTTATTTTTCTTGGGTTTATGCAATCTTTGTATTTTTTTAATTATATCTCCTCATTAGACCTTAAAATAGGTGGATCAATCAAGATGAGGGCCTTAATGTCGTTCAAAATACCCATCTTCAGGGTTTGTTTGCTTTGAGGGTAGACTCAGGTGAAAGGAAAAGAATGAATTAGTGTTAGGGGGAGTTCCATTAGTATGTGGTTGTAAATATCTCAATTAGGCCCAAGGGCCCTCTTCATTAGAGATATTTTCTCTAATTGCTATTTAATATGCTTCCATTTAATATGCTTCCTTGTGCTTCTGTCTGTTGCTGGCAAAAACTGCCACCTTGCAATTGTTAGGTGAAGCTTGGCATCCGTTTTATGTTGGATTTTCTTCGACCATTTCCAGGATATATCTACGGCAATAGCGCTTCGCCCCGAGTCTTGCTTATAATTTTCATTGGTTTTTTAAAGTATCCACCCTAAAGATCCTCCTTGCAAACTTCACTTGAGAAAGGTATTCCTCGTATTAGTCCTTTGGAATCTTGTGGATGACTGGTATTCTCGTCAAATGTCTTTCTGCAAGAGAAACAAATAGGTGCATGTCAAATTGGCAAGAAAAAAAAATTTGAACAAGTTTGTTTCTGTCAAATAGAAATATAAAAAAAGGTAGAAAGGTTTAGCTTCTCTCGAACAGAAATACTCTAGTTAACAAAAAGTAGTCCCCAAGACAACAGCTCAGCAGTGGGAAGGTAGAACAGTATTCAGTGGTTAGGGTGAGAGGTGAGAGTTCGAATCCTATCATTATTGAACGATTTAAAGCATAAGTTAGAATTCTACATATAGAGTGGAATGAGTTTGAATCCTACTAATTAAGGCTGTTTAGATCCCGACTGACCTCGATCGGACTATATGATCCTGGCTGAACTCAATCAAATTCGGCTAGCCCATATGTAGGGCTTGGTCAATGTCGGGATCAGAATAGTCAAGATGCCAAAATAAGCCTCGATCGGGGATGGCTCGAGCGATACTAAACTCTATCATGGTTAGGAGTCTAAGCCCCTCGACCCTGATCAAGATCGGTGGAAATCGGCCTCAGTTGGTTCCACCCCTTTAGTTCGGACAATTTGGTCAGTTGGGTGACCTTAAACTCTCAACCATGTAAGGAGTTCAGTACCGACCAACCTCGATCTCAATCAAGTCTTGTATTCCTGTACTACTAATATTGAGTTCTTGACTATTGCATTGTTATGGGATAAGTAAGTGCATGTGACAAAACTCACGGAAGATCACTTGGAGGATCAACCCATTAGTGAGGTCTTCTCTTGTGATTAGTATATTTTTTTTCTTTAAAACTCAAAGAATGGTATAGGTAAGATTTACTAGTGTGTTTGCAAACTCTAAAAATCTGAAAATTTCAGGAGATGTTGTGAAAATGAAGGAGATTTAAGTTTTTATTGGATTTTGTGAGAAAGTATTATAAAATATTGTGTAGGTGGTTGTATATTTTTAGACTTATTAAGGTGTTAAATAATTATTAGGGTTGGTAAAAAAATAGAAAAAATTAATTACATTTTTAAAAATGGGGATAAAGTTGTCATTGTATATATAATTAATAAGGACAAAGGAGTCAACTACTCGTAAATGTTGGGAGAAATTAGGATTAGGTATCGGTGATGTAAGTGCCGTTTTGGCTAAAACTGGCACCGTCACCGCTAAGGGCGGTGTCCAAAAATGGGCACCGACACCGGCAGACAAGAATAACCGGCTTTACCGATGTCAGTTTGGCTGGTAATGGTTACACGGTAACCGTGTAACCGTTTAGAAAAGAAGAGGGGAGAGAGACACTGGAGAAAGGGAGAAAGGCCGGAGAGAGGGAAAGAGGGAGGCTGAATAGAGGGAGAGAGAGAGAGAGGTGAAGCGTACCTATGTACAAGGGAGGGAAATATGCGATGCAAGTTAGGGTTTAATAACCCTAATCCAAACGGCGTCGTACTTTACAACGCCGTTTTATTGGTTTTTTTTTTTTTTAAAAAAAAAAGCTTTAAAGTTAGGATTTTAACCAGGTAACTTTTAAGGGCATCGTTCTCTTGATACGTCATTCTCTTTATCAAGAGAACGACGCCATTTCCATTGAAATAATAGAAAAAAAATATAAAAAATCACCGGTGATGATAACTGCCGATAATATTATCTGTAAAATAGCATTTTTAATGCCGGTACTAATACCATTTGGCGGTTTCCAATGCCAACACCGGCGGTAAGAATGAACAGCCCTAGGAGAAATTGATGGCACTTTTATATTTGCAAAAAAAAAAATAATTGAGATCAGTCTTCTGTTAGCTTTACTAAAGGCAGTGCCCACACAGCAATGCCTTGCTAGCTCACCTCATTTAATCCAACATCTCCTCCTGCCCAGAACGAGGTCGTTTGGGCCATGCAACCTTTCGATCAAAACGGCAGACAGTCTTCCATTTTCAAAACCCACCTATTCTAAGCGCACCATTTTGTGGACTAACTTCAAAATCGCAGAAAATTTTCCCGAATTGACAATCCTCGAGTCTAACTAAATGCACCTATAGATCTTGAAATCTATTTGACAATTCGTAACGCATAGATCTTGAAACCTGATATTTTCTGGGAGCTGCGTATATTTTCCCAATAGTCCAAATTCATGCAAAAGAAGTTTCTTTTTGCATAGATTTGTGCGCTGCAAGCGTTTTGTCTTCTAATAAATGCAAGTCTCTGGTCTTTTTCTTCATGTTCTACCCTTTTAACTTAAGCAGATAACCGTT
>CM025849.1:34702799-34771932 GCA_003952965.2 Morella rubra
AATAAAACAAAAAAGGTTGGTTATATTAAATTCACTAAGATCTGTTTGGGTTGTGAACACGTATCATTAAGAGTACTACTGCAGCTTAATCTGTCATATAGAGTAGTGACAACTACTGGTTGACTGCAGCCGCCTTACATCACCAGCAATTAGCTAATTGATTAAAGGCACATTCTATAAGGTGGCAATAGAGCTGTCTAGCTAGCTATTACTATCTGTCTCAGGGAGTTTCAAAGCATCTGAATCGGTATCCCTTGAACCCAATGGCGCACTACCGTTGGGGTTCCTTAACGACATTTGTCTAGCTACATGGAAGATGCTGAAATACCCGAATATTAACCAGCTGCGACACATGTTATGCTAATATATTAATATATTAGCATCCATTTATAAGTAGCCTTGATTAGTACTTTTATCTAATTCCCAATATCTTTTTTTTTTTTTTCTTTTGTTATCTAATTCCCACTATCATTACTAGCTAGCATTTACTAATATCTTGAAAATAACCAGCTCGTACATTTAATCACCTTTTGATATATAATATACCCGTAATAGCATATTTGTTAGGTATGCATGTCAAATTAAAGAGTTCCTTAGTATTGAAACCATGGAAAAAAAAAATAGAAAATATTAACTAAGAATGCACAACAAAATAAAAATATCACCGGTTAATTACACCCACATTTGGGGTGACTGACATTTGCACCCTTTTTTTTTTTTTTTTTTTGACGCATTTCACCCTAAAGTTTTTGTGCACCATTTGTCCAATATGGCTGTCAAATTGAGTGGAATTCTCGATCACGTGCCAAATGAGACCCTTAATTCTTTTAGTGAGGCCTCAACGTAATTTCGCATACGAGATTCAGTGTCATTAGGTCAAAGTTTTAATATTCAGAGGCATTATAGGAAAAAAGCCAAAACTGTCGAGAAATCATTTAACATTCGAGTAATTTTGTCAACACATTTGAAATGTAGGGGCCAAAACATTCATTTTAAGGGAGGGCGCCTCACATAATTGAGAATTTCATCCAATTTGATGGCTAAGTTCGAAAGACAATAAGAACTTCAGGAGTGAAATGTGTTTAAGATATATATAAAAAGAAAAAAATAAGATGCAAAGTGTCAATGACCCTAAACATGGGAGGTGCAAAATGTATTTAACCCAAATATCAAATATATATCTTACTAAAGAAATAGAAAAATATCAGTTATTGTATTATTATCTGTCTTAGTCAATATCTTACCTATAAAAAATCAATTGTTAGATCTATTACTAAGAAAAGATTGTAGAGTAGTAAACGATCATGAAATTATGGAAACTTTGCCATCCACTGCATGGACTGGTCTTGTTTGAATATAAATTACAAAAAGATATTTGTTTTTTACAACCCAGTGTTCGAACTAGTTTATATACACCTCAACTAATCATAAGGCATATGTACAATCCCTTGTCCCACACAAACCGAGTCAAGACTATAGACACAATTCAAATTCAGTGAACTCTCTTGATTCTCAAGTACTAACTTCACCCAATTCCTTCAATTCAAATTTTCAGTGAACTCTCTTTTTTAGCTATACTTGCTCACAGGCTCCGAAAAATAAACGGTAGGTCGTTTTGCTACTGAAGAAGCTAAAAGCGTTAAAAATTTTATAGCATGAGATCAGGGCCTTGGCCCATCAAAGAGCGACCCAGCCCAATATGTATTCTTCCTCAAAGACTCCAAGAATTTAAAACCTCGAAGGATAACACACACGTGTCTGATCCCAAACTGTCCACGTAAGCACCAAACACAAAATAATCCAACGGTTTTAACTGCATACCACAATGCTGGAGCTGGCTCTCAGTCTCCCTTCTTCTCTTCTTTTTCTTCTTTATATTGCAATGGCTCTCAAGGTCTACACAACAAATCTGGGGTTTCAATGGAGCCCAAGACCGACATTGTCACCTATGTCCAGTTCAAGAACTTTCCGTTGCAAAAGTCCGAATCTCTTCGATTCAAATTGCAGGAGCCGCAGAAATGTTGTTGTTAATGCGTCTAATCTTGCGGACGAGCAGCAACAAGTTTCATTCACGGGACCTGAAAACCAGCTCATTGAAGCGCTTATTGGGATCCAAGGCCGAGGCCGCTCTGCTTCTCCACAGCAACTCAATGTAAAGTGCTTCTGGACGAAATTGATTCGCTTCTTTTTTTCGTTTATATCGGACCGCAGTTATCAAAGAATTCTTTGCAGGATGTTGAGCGCGCTGTGCAGGTTTTAGAAGGTTTGGGGGGCGTGCCTGATCCGGTGTGTGAATCTATATATTAAGATCGTTTTGTTCCTCTGTTTTGTGTGTTTTGCGGCCAGTTCAAGATGCCATTTCTGAATACATCTCAAGATCTCCATTTCTGAAGAAGAGTAGCTAAGGGCTTTTGTTACTAGCCTGGTTGAGAATTAAAATGGATTCCCCTAACTGGTGTACGAGTTTCTACATGTTAATTCTTGAGTTGCTACAAAACTTAAGGTTGGAAACCCAATAAATGCTGCTGCATGAGTAATAACAATTGCAATTAGAACTTTGGATGTTGCTCAATTATATTTCTGTTGCGTTGAATTTGCTATAGACTATGGTGATTTGCTAACACTCAGTTTCTGGATATACACAGTGATTATACTTCTAACTAGTACATGTTTATTCCGTAGTATTGACTATGCCTTAAACATCTACAGACAAACTCCAGCTTAATTGAAGGTCAATGGCAATTAATTTTCACGACTAGACCTCAAACAGCATCTCCAATTCAGGTCAGTCGTTGAGTTTAATTTGTGTCTCTCAGATGCCCCGACACAAGTACACCTTTCCAAGTTCTAGTTTATTTTCTTGCACTTCAGCTTTTTTCTGTTTCCTTAATTGTTCTCACGATAACTCTATGATCATAACAAGACAAAAACTACAGATTCCTGGAAATTTTAGAATCTCCCATATTTCTTGGAGAATACAAGAGACCAACCATTGCTTAAGAAAGGAACACCATCGAGAACCATCTTAAGAACCTCTCTGTTTTGATTCACTCTTACAAGTTCCAAATACAGCCCTCAGAATGTCAGAATCTACGGATATGAAATAAAAATACTCATTTATATGTGAAAGTTTATGTTCTAGAACTTAAGATGGAACATTTATGTTTATGCTTTGTATGTTTCTGTAGAGAACATTTGTTGGGGTTGACGTCTTTCGCGTGTTTCAAGAGGTTTACCTTAGGACAAATGATCCCCGGGTATCCAATATCATAAGATTCTCTGATTCAATAGGTGAGCTAAAAGTAGAGGTACGACTTCAATTTCTTAGATGTTATCTACACTATATTGTCAAATTACGCTAGCTATGCCTTTTCAGAGAAAATAAGAATATGCTGTATCATAGTTAGTCATGGATATAAACTTACAGTTCTGCAATTTCTCGATCTTTTCACTGTAAAACTGCATTATGGGTTATGTTCTCAAATCTGGCTTTCCCCTTACTCATGCCGTGAATTATACCATTTGTTTCCATGCAGGCAGCAGCATCAGTTAAAGATGGAAAGCGAATACTTTTCCGCTTTGATCAAGCAGCCTTTACATTTAAATTTCTACCGTTCAAGGTTCCATATCCAGTGCCATTTAAACTTCTTGGGGATGAAGCAAAGGGCTGGTTAGACACCACATACTTGTCCCATTCAGGAGACCTCCGTATCTCGAGAGGAAATAAGGTAAACGGCCTCTTCATTGATTCCTAGATACTAAAAAGCTCAGTGGTTGTGCTAGTGTTGTTGGGTTACACACACCAGACTAACATGCTAGAGCCTCCTCCTATTTGATTTTCTTAGGATATCCAGTAATGTCTCTGTAGTGCAGGGCACCACGTTTGTCCTGCAAAAGAAAACTGAACCAAGGCAAAGATTGCTATCAGCAATTTCCACGGGTACAGGAGTTACAAAGGTCAAATTGCAAATTCAACCTTTACGATACATTCCATGGGCAAAGTTGCTTTATTTGCTGATTCGATTTTACGCAGCTAACGTTTCACTCTGTTTGCTATAAACTTGGCAGGCAATTGATGATCTTATTTCCTTGCATCAGAATCCAACTACAAATGAAACAGAACTCCAAGATGGTGAATGGAGGATGATATGGAGTTCACAGGTAGTCTTCTAAATGTTATAGCATAATATCTGGTGAGGAGTGTTGCAAACAAAAAGCTATACGGTGATGATTATTTAATGCATTAAGCCAAAAAGAAATTCCAGAAAATGGCTGCAAAAGCAGACAAGTTTTTGAGGTGCATGATGTGGGGCATTTCACTAGAATTTGATCATAGCTTGGATAACAAATTTGAAATTTTTTTTAACTTCAATAGTGCCCTCTTATCTCTGCCTTCTCCGAGCTCCGATTATAGAAGAAGGAGAAGGAGAAGAAGAAATCGAGAAGAAAGTATCAGCAACTAAACTGAGTCTCTGTCTCTCTCTCTCACTCACCAACTACTACTACCACCATCACCATTTATAAATCTTATGGACAAGATCTCGACAAATTCATTCATTGCAGTTCAGTTTCTGCACAACTCCAAAAGAATCATGTTATCTTTTTGGTGTGGTACTTCATAAGACGTTAAGATTCAGTCTACCTGGTGAACACATTGCTATCAGGAGCACCTATTGCTTTTTTAAACTCGAAGTTTCCATGCTGCTTTCAATAGTTTTTCCCTTTTCTTCGCTGAGCTGAATTCAATTCTCTTCTAGGTAGAAACAGACAGTTGGATAGAGAATGCTGCCAATGGTCTTATGGGAACACAGGTCAGCATTGCATGAGAGTTTTCAATCGATTTTATAGGATTTTCCTCGATGTTTTTATCACTTCTCTGCTCTTAAAATATTGCTCTTATTCTTATAGATTGTCAAGAATGGACAAATAAAGTTTCTGGTTGACATCTTGCTGGGACTCAGATTCTCCATGATTGGTAGATTTGTGTAAGTTTCGCACTTCATGAGTGCCTCCCATCACTGAATTTCTTGAAGAAAAACTCTATATAGAAAATTTCAATTCATGAACATTTGAAACCGTGGTCTTTGAAATGTTTTCTATTTAGTATTTATATAGGAGTAATTTTGGGGTGTCTGATATGGTGGCAGGAAATCAGGCAAAAGCACATATGAACTTACAATGGACGATGCAGCAATACTTGGCGGCCCATTTGGATATCCTATCGAAATAGAAAGAAAATTTAACATGGAGATTCTGTAAGATCATTCAATCAAAATCACAGCCTTTGCTTTTTTTTTTTTTTATTTTTTGCTATATCACTGTGTTTTGATCAGTTAAGCTAGAAGCTAATTTCAACTTGCGTTAATCTGCAGATATTGTGATGACAAGATCAGAGTTTCCCGGGGATACAACAACATTGTCTTCGTGCATTTAAAGATGGATCGATCGAACAAAAAGTGAAGCGCCTGCTGCATTGACCGACGTGAAATAATACACCGTGTATATATATATGCACGCACTTGCTGTGCATGAGATACATCTTCCTCTCTTTTATCTCTAATTTGCTGCCAGCATTCAGGACTAAACTAATGCAAAATAGTTAATCGTCCAAAAAAATCATTAGGAGCGATTAATGGGACAAAAAATTCATCTAATGTGCGGCCCAAATTAGACAGTTTAAAAAAAAACAAATCCTCATATTTTAATGTAATTTTGGGCAAGTGGATTTGAATTTGATATAAAGTTTCTAATTTGTAGAGCTTGAATTGGCTTCCATTGTTTTTTTTCCAACATCTAAATACGATGTCATGTTATATGTCGTACGGTGAGGAAAACCAATAAAAGACTACGTCTAGTCCAATTTAATTTCATATCCATATATATCGCGCCAAATTAGGTTTCAGAACATAGAACGCCATGAAAAAAAAAAAACCGAAAAAAGAAAAAAGAAAAGAAAAGGAAAGCAGAAATAGAAAACTCAAAAGGAGTGACTAGTTATTGAGCCACGCTCGATCAGTATATTTATGCCCACTTCTGAGTAGAAAGCCAGCGATTCCTTTCGACAAATCACTCGAAATTCCAGCAAGTCGGGCAAAGAGAACAAAACGGTCATGGCAGAAAAGCACAAGAAAAAGGAAGAACAGAGAAATTTGAATCATTATCTCTACCCCACGGAAGCATGGACCCCCAAGAACTAACTTGAATTCTTTGGCTGGAGTGATAATTCTGGTCTTCCCTTGGAACTACTCCTTTTACGCAAGTGTGTTTGTCTGACCATATCAAAAAGTATCGGGCGCATGGACGGTGAGAATCATGACATACCAGCCAATAGAAAGTAAAATTTACCATTTACAATCAATTTTGACCTACGTATGTCCTTTATATATGAACAAGCTTCTCCTCTCCCCATTGGGGACAGAGCTCCTTTCCATTCCCAATGGCTCGCGATCACAGGCAGGAGGGGCATATGCAGCTTGGAGAATTGATCCTCTATTGATTTTCCAGCTTCCACCTCTTCCTGAATTCAGGTGATTGGACTTCAATCAAATTTTAAATCACAAATAGAACAACAAACTACGACACAAGGGTATTTAACTCCTGATACAAGTGCCGAAAACAGATACCAAAACAAAACAAAGTTGAATATCATTCTGCAATACTCTTATCAGCCTTGTTTTTATTAAACCCGACACCGATAGTATCTATAAACTTTTTGCTGCTGTCCACCCAAGATAGAAGAAGAAGACCAGGAACTAACATAGGAGTGGTACAAAAGCCTAGAAATGATTAAAACACACATCCTAAGCTCCTAACATTGAGGAGAGGCAGTAATAGGAGAAAATAGCCAATATATTCAAGAATTTTTTTTTTCAATCAATAGAAAATCTATATGCACGTAGTCCACAACACATTAACCAAAAGTAACTAAAGATATTTCTCCTATCACATTCATTAATACATTGGGGGTAAGAGAACACAATTCTCAAAATTACAGCATAAATGGATGTCAAAGAGGAAGATATAATGAGCCTCAAAGAGACCTGCTTATGAATGAGAAGAAAAATAAATCCTAACATCACCTCAATCTAAACTAGATCATATCTGACCTCTTCTTGCTGTGTAGGTCACGGTCTCCAATTACTTATTGATATCATCCTCGTAGACAAGAAACATAAAAACCAAGTACACATGATCAACATACAAACAATTACAGGTCATTTTCAACAGTGTAGGAGAAATGTCTGAAAGGGAGATCATATAAGCGACTTTTCAAAAATCTAATGTCAAAAGAAAGGCCGGTAGAGAAGTCATCAATAAGATGGTTTGAGTTCTAGCCATGTTTACTTGTCTACTGCAACAGTGTAAGGACACTGCTTCATTTTCTCACTGAATATTTTAACCTAATGAAACCAGTTCATCAATGATTTTACAGTGTACTGGCTGTCTTAGATCCTTGCTCTCAGTGAAACCTGCGAAGATGACATCAACTAGTAAGAGAAGAAAGCCCTCAAAACTGACTAGAACTAGGCAAACATATGTCCGAGCTTGAAGTTCTGGAGCATTTACACACTCAGAACTTAACCTTAAACTATAAACATAATTTTGAAAAGAAACAGCCAAGACCCATATTTTACCCAACATATCATCTGTATGAGGTTTTGTTCCTCTTGCAATCAGCCACAAAAAACAATTATCTAAAGATTCTTCAGATCTCAAAACAATGACCCACCTCTATATTAAAAATATGCTTATACCACTTATTTGGGACAACGTTAACCATGCCTCCTCTTAGCAGGGACAAAGCTCAGAACCAATTTTTAGGAGGGGGGGGGGGGGGGGGGGGGGGGCAATAACACAGGTTTTGGGGGGCCAAATTGCAAAAAAATATGAAAACATTTGTAGAAAGAAAGCTCATATACAACACTTCTCCACAATGAACTCCATATCTAACAGCATAAAGAGTTCTCCACCTTTTTCGAATTGATTTAGTTATAAAGCTCTCTGTCCAAAGCCACAAGCACTCTGACCCAAAAAGACGCCCATCAATCCAGAAACGACCCCAATAACAGACAGATCGTGCAAAATGTACTATGCTTTTCTAGGATCCTAGCAACAGATACATAGAGATGGGGTACAGAAAACCACTACTTGGTTCTATTCTTGTTTATTTCACCTATCAAAGAGAAGAGAGAGGTAGAGAGGTGAAAGCAATTGCAGAATGTGAGGGCAAACTTTTCTGTTTGTATCCTTTCCACAAATGGGACAAGAATTGAATTGGATCCAAAGAAAAGCTGTCAATTAGACCAACACCAAGGATTTCACCCCTAGAATGCGTGTTTGTGTAATATGGGCTTACCTCCGGGTATCTCTGTTTCTCTCTCTCTATCTCTCTCTCTCTGTGTCAAATTTCATTAAAAAAATGGAGGTTAGTCCAACTACGCATGAAGTATATAAGAGAGGAAACAGACTTAAACCGACTTTGTGAGCCTCAGGGTAGCTCCGCGTGTCTCTGAGACTCTGTGTATGCGGCATCAACCATCATGGTTTCACTATCCCTATACAATTTGAAACAAATAACAAAAGAGCTCAACAGTAACTGTTCAATAAGTATGGTTTTTAAATAATTTAGGAATATGCTACCTTAAATTGATTCTATTAACCCTGACTAAAACCACATGAAGTACATAAACTTTCATCAATAATAAAATGTGGAAGGCCTCAGGACTCTATAGTTTGCAAGCAAATCCAAGCAAACTCACATTATATGAAAAAGAAGAAAGGGCACCAACTCGAAATCCCACAATACTGATCCGCTAAACTTCCAATAAGACAAGAACGAAATTTAGTTCCAAGAACCACAAAAATATGCAGATGTCGAACAACTTTTCATCTGAAATTTAGTTCCTCAATCTCTCTCTTGCAAAGAACAAGCTACAGATAGTAATTCACCTCTTCCAAAACTTAAGCTTTCCGACGAGCAGACCCTCATGCTTGAAACAACAAACAGGAATAATAACATGAAGATCTTCAGTTACAGATGACAAAGAGCAGTTTAAATAGCCCATATAAGAAAATAACCAACAGAACAATCAACAATGCAGAAAACCGTAAGCAGCAGCCCACTCTAGCAGTCAAACAGCACTAGTGATTTTTCTCTTCCAATCCCGTACATAGGCCCCAGACAGTAGATAATAGATGTCAACAATAAGACAAGAAAACACTATACTGAAAAAGGGCTCCCATGAAACTAAGCCCAAAAACAGAAGCACCAGTACATAATAGTCACCAGATGTACGATACACATTCACAGGTTCTTTTCAAAATTAAAAGTAATAAAAATGTGACCATACAGATCTAGCCCTGAATCTTACGGAAAATAAAAGAACTCAGGAAGGAGAACCTAACGCTACAGGTGTTATTATGAGGAACGATGGCAGTATGTAGAGAACAATGCCAGTTCTCTCTGTCTCTCCTCATCAGACCAATAAAACATAAAACTACAAACCACAAAACTAATAAGCTACATCTACTTTGTCTCATATATCCATACGTTTCAAAGACGGTAAGTGATATGTTCCCGAGAAATATCCGTTCAGAGAAGCTACTTACAATAACGAGGGACAACCTAGTCACCGTCGCCAATGCTCTTCTCTGAGCAAACATTCCTCAGTTCCTGAGTCGATTCATCGTTCTCCGCAAGCTCATTCCTTACCCTTTCAGTTTTCATCCCATCATTCACAGAAGCCATAACGTCATCTGAGGCAAATTCGTTCAGGATCTCTTCAACTTTCACCTCATTTGCCTTGGCAATCGCGCTCTCACCTAGAACGAACTCATTACTTGGTTCTTCCTTCTTGGCCTCACCCTTCAGCGCAATGACTTCATCCTTTAGAAACTGAGCGCTCATTTCCTCATTCTTTACCACATTTTCCTTGACAATTTCTTCACGCTTAGGCTCATTCTTATCTGCAATCACTTGTTTCGGTGCACGCTCAGCCCTTTCTTGACACTCCTCCATACAGACATCCGCTACACCCTCATTATCCGATGCCCCATCACTGTCATTACATGTATTTCTTTTCTTCATCCCATGGCCAGCCACATATTCCACCATGTCCACATTATTCTCAAACCCCATTAAAGCCGGGGCATCCGACCCACCCTCGCTTTCATTTTCAGACCCATTTTCTACCACCTCCTCATTCACATCCTCTACAATTTGGTTCTGCCTCTCGAGAAACAGCAACCTCCTCCTCAAGTCCCCCAACTCTCTCTCCATCAAGAAAAGCCTCTCCTTCAACGTCAAATTCTCCTCCTCTAACTGTGCTATATGTGAATCTTGATCATCTACCCTATTCTCCAACACGTTATTGTACTCCACCCCACTGTAATTCGGGTATATCATCTCAAAGCGACTCAAATCATGGTCCAATCGCCTCTCCACTTCCACGTGCTCCTCCACATCGCTCTCACTCGAACCGTCGTTCTCATCTTCCTCCTCTTCATCGTGCTCGTTGCAACCAGGAGAGCGCAGCCTAATCAACCCTTTCATCGACCCATAGCCATCAACACCCCACTCCTCCTTTGCCATATCCCCTAAAACCTCCCGGGACGGCGAGAATATCGGCGTCGGTAGCACCGCTGGCGTCACAGGACATGGCGACACGAGGTCGGCGATCCCACCTGCCTTCTTTGCCCTGATAATATATGACGTTGTGTTCCTAGGAGCATAAGGCGCAAATCTGTTGTTATACTTCTTCTTCTGGTAGAATTTCCGGGCTTTCAATCTATTCTGTGACTGCAATTCGTGAAGTGCCGGGGGCTTGTACCCTCCCACACTACTGCTCGGACCGCTTATCCCCGTGTTTAGGATCGGCATCGGCATCGGCAAAGGAATTGGCATGGGATTTTCCATCCGCCTTGGGTCCTTGCGCTTGTCAGATACTTTCTTGCCCTTCCAATTACTTCGTCCTGGCTTTGAAGCCACCGCGTAGTTGGGCTTGGAAGACGTGCTCTGAAACTTCTTGTTTGGATGGTCAATCGAACTCTGTTGTGGCCAGACTTTATTATAACCGCGGTTCAGAATCGGCAGGGGCAGCGGTTGCTGCTTAGACGGGTTCATCATCATCATTTGAGACTGTTGAGCCTGGGACTGAGCCATCAACTGAATCTGCTGAGGCGGAGGCTGGCTCATCATCGGGTTCAACAACTGAGGAGGCTGTTGATTCATCATCTGCGACTGATCGTTCATCGTTTCACCTCTAATTGAATCGAACCAAACCCTAAAGGCTTCGGACTCTCACTCAGTATCCGATTAAAATCGCGTGTCAGAACGACAAATTTCTTGTGCTTTAAAGTGATACCGAAATTGAACAGTTTAACGACATACAGAAAAACTACCAAACAAAACGAGAACGAATAAGCTAGAAACCCATTCAATTTCAGGTTCCGATCTTTAGAGATCTTGGAGCGCGTTTGTCTTTATATTTCCCACGAAAATATTCGATTGTTCCGAGAAAATGAGAGGTATTGTTTTCTCTCGTTTCCTCTCTCTCTCTAGAAATCTCGAAAGCTCTGGTAAACGGAATCTCGATTTCTTTCAAAGTGCAGTTTAAGGGGCGCTCGGAAGGTCTCCCTAGGGTGATTTTATAGACGGTAAGGAAAAGGGATAGACGGTTGGATTTAGGGTTTGCAGAATGGAAGGCCAAGATGTCCGTTTCGTGTCGGCCACGTGTCATTGCAGCCGTAGATAAGATTTTGGAAAAGTTTCGTACCTTCGAAGTTCGAAGTGGGGAAGTTACAGCTTGCCCCTTAACGTTTTGTCTAATTTTCATATCCCTCTTCCTATTCCAAAATTATAGTTTCATCCCCAATTTTTTCAAGTTGACTCCTGAGCTTGACGACAAGCCCCGGAATCAAAACGGCATGTGACAGTGTGACTCGGACGAGTTTATGAAAAAAAAAAAAAGGTCATTTTTAACCTTCTAATTATTAATATAATTTTAAATAGAGTTTAAATTATTAATTTTGACATATTGAATCTTTAAACTTTTACAATTAATCAAATTATGCTCTTAAATAATAAAATTTATTTAATAACCATATTTTAATATCTATATTCTACCCAAATAATGAAATTCACCTGCTACATCCAACCTTAAATAAAATCCATATGCTATAATTTTCATATACCTGATCTCTTCACCTATTTGTTATCACTATTGTTCGTGATAAAGATTTATCTTAACATTATTTAATTTATTTTGAGCGATTTTTTTCAATAATTAAGTAGGCATGCTACCACATTGATAGTCAAGGTTCAAATCTTCTAGCCAATTAGTACGTAATGTATGTGAAAAGTTTAAGTATATGAATAACGAATAAAAAATAATTCCAAAAGATAATATGTGAAGGTATTATAAAAAATACAATATAGAAATAGGTGGCTGAGATATAATGGAAAAAGGAAATCTTCACTTGGTGAATGTATAGTGAAAGGTCAAATCCATCTTATTTCATTATTTCTTCCTTAATAACCAAATATCATACATTATAAAATACCAAAAAAAGAAATAACAATTATATTTTAAATTATTTTGAGACCAAAGTTGGTTCCAATTATGCATTTAAATTTAAGTTTTTCAAAAAAATTAAAATTGGGAGGTGGGGGAGTGTTGTGAAAATTTTATGGATAATGATCATTTAGAATTTTTAAGTAGCTCAAATTTAAGAATTTCATGTGAAGTTAGTATGAATTAATCTCGTTAGTCCTGATTCGAAAATAACTAACTAGAGGGACTCTTGACTCTAATTTCCAAATTTTCAAGAGCAATAGTGATTTTTCCAATTGGAAGAACGGAAAATTTACCAAATAAATGGGTTTATAAGATGGAAGGTGCAAAATCAAATCATTGAGGGGACAGAATATAAATTTATAAGAATGTAGTGGATTGTTTTCTTATATAGCAAAAGAGAATATGGACGTTGGGGATAGGAAACCGACTCTTTTGGATATTCTCCTATGACCCAGGGTACCGTTATTTCTATTCCATTCCACATATTCTCTTTGGTGGGTATTATTCCTTGAACGGGCCCACTAAAGCCAGTTATCAAAAAAGCCCTAGCCCATTTAAATATCCCACATGTCATATTTCTATTGGTTAAAGCCCAATGATTCTTTTTTCTCTTGGTTAGAGCCCAATGATTCAATCGCTTGTTTTCCTTCTCTTTTGTTTGTGTTCTATGATCAATTTTCATACTTCCAAGTATAAATATGTTGTTTGGAGGATCTAAAATTACTTCGAAAAATTTCACCCCAAAAGTTTTAAAAAAGAACAAAACCAGAGATCTTTGTATGATCAGAAATGGTCTGACAAAAATAACCATTAAATCAAACATATATATTCACAAACCCTCTAAAAAAAGGCTATCCCAAGTACATGCATATTAGGGTTTACGACATCAAAAAAAAATTTCAGGGATGCCTTTCGATGGAATGCACCTCTTCCACAAATAATATGTACATGGTCGGACTTGGCGATCATAAGCCAGTGTTGGGGTTGTTTCCGGCGAGAATTAGAGAGATTTCCAACCCTCGGCTGAAAGCCTGGTTAAACATGAGGCGGGTTTGGAAGGTTGATACGAATGGGAACCATGAGAAGAATGCAACAGGAATGAAAATGAGCATCCCCATTCCGGCGTCGAATAAACGGGCAAGTGAACGAATCGATTTCCATAATCCCAGCTTTTTCACGTACGGCTTCCAAGCTGAAGCAATCTGCAAATCAATAGTATCATTCTATGTTAATTCCTCCACTGGAAAACTGGTGGAAAGAAACAAGTCTGAAGTTTACAAAACCCAAAAATTTTAAGGTGCCTACGGTTTTTCAAATACAAGAAATTTTACTATACTATCAAATATTTCTCAGAAAAAAAGGAACTATATATATATATATATATATATATCTTAGACAAAATCACTTCCCATTTCTAGTTATCTTCATTTTTCAAGAACAGAATGATCATTCTAGTGTCACACCAGGTATAACTTGACATGACCATATCTACTATAAGGGAAATACATTTTTCGCCCTCTGAGTATTAGAGTACTGACATATTACCAATTTTGTTACATTTCGTACCTCAACTACCAATCATTTATATTTTACACCCCAAACCGTTAATTTGGACAGAAATTGCTATTTTGGTTCAGTGAAATAATGACTTTACCCCATACAAAATATAATAATAAAAAATTATGAGGATAAAATCATCATTTCACTGAAATAAATAACGGTACGGGTCCAAAGTATAAACAGTTAGTAGTTGATGGACAAGTATGAGATGCAAAATGTCAAAACCTCAATCGTCAGGAGGCGGAAAGTGTATTTAACCCCTATTATAAATATAGGAAAGAGAGATTAAAACAATCTTCACTACCAACATATCAATAATATTTTTCACGAGAAATTTCTAGCAAATCTCCCCCTAAAATATGCTTTCTTAACATTTGAGTATCTATGTTCACATCAAATGATAACTCTCAACAATTTGTTTGTCCCTATAATTCGATTTTTTATCCGAGGCTTCAATAGTTATATGAATATCTAGAATATGAACGACACTGAAAACTAATAATATTTGTTATCTGGATACCCAGTCTACCAGTCTAGAAAAGCCAACAATCGGATTGGAGATAAGGCTTATATATTCGTTACACACAATACTTTAGTCATACATAAATATGAGAGAGATGTTCACATTGGAATCTATCGAGACGGTAGATAAATTAGAGGTGTGATTCGTTAACGCCTAGAGTAACGTGAATGCCTAGATTATTTCTTTGGTTTTCTTCCAATGAACTCTCTACGCAGGATTTTTGACATGGAAGGGAAATTATTGAGGTTTATGTGGGCTTCCACACTTACGGTAGGTTCAGTACAAAGGAATTTGGGAATCGAGCATAGGGAACCATAATCAGGATTCACTGAGGGACTGAAACTCAGACACAGGGTATGAGCGTTACTAACACGTATATATTAGAATTTTGCCATTAAACTATATAAATATATGCAAGTACGTGTCATTTAGTAGTGATAGGAATAATACCTTGAGCAATAGAGCAGGATAACACAAGAACCACGAAACTGCAATACAGTTAAATATGGAATAACCCAATGCTAATCACAAGAGGGGTCTAGGATGCATCAAGATTTCAGATAGCAATGATGAGGGGTAATACAAGTATCTGAGCGAGTAGCAGGCAACCGATAATAGATAAACTACAAACTGACACGACACACCCAACCAATGGACAACTTAGATCGCACTCTACGAGAAAATAGGATAGTTGAGGCTCAGCCTCTCGGAACTGAATGCGCAACGAAAAGGCTGGCTAAATTAGGTAACAGAGACTATATCTTTTGGTAACAAACGTGAAACGGCTTGCTGAAACTCAAACAAGATGCAAGTGAGGCATAGAGTAACAAGGCGCCCGCAACAGTCAACTCATGAAAGGGTTATCTTGATTAAGGTCTGGTAGTTACGAGACGCAGTAGGAAGAGTTTTAAATAGTTATTATTCCGCACGCTATGAGACAGCACTGGACAAGAATTAAATAAAGGAAATAGGAGTCCAAATGCAGCACAACCCCATATGACCCAGGGGCCATACTACACGACTGAGCGAGAGGAGCCTAATGTATAAATCAACCCACGCGAACACAGATATACCATGAGCATTAAACTCCGAACTAAAGCGAAGAACTAAAGCGATAGAACAGAGAGGTAGCCAGGACTTCTTTATTTAGGAGCGCTACATAACTAAGTGACGGACTTTCTTAACTAATTCCTACTAATAACAAGAGACGACCGCGGACGATCAGATACCTGAGCTAGTCTTATCAACATCAGACCTAGAATCACACTATTAGGCCTCACAGTAGTATGCGCCATGAGAAGTGTCGGCACAAAGTAAACGTAGAATAAGGGCTGCTTCGGGAAGGGCCCACTCTTACGGTCATTTGATTGGGTCATAGCATCAAAGTACTCGGAGGCAAAAGGACGCTCTAGTCTGTGTCGGTTGGGGTTAAATTATTATTCATAGCTTCGGTAAAAGATTTGCTTCCTGGGGAGGATGATGGAGCCTGTTGGAGATTTAAATGCTCCGGGCCAGCACACATGCTTTAATTAACGGCCAAAAATATCTGAAAGACACCCAATCTAGAGAGAATCAATTACTAATTTACTAGAATAAACGCATATGAAACAATATAGAATCATATACTAATTCACAATTCCTTGGCATCAATCCTCCCCAAAAGAGCAAACAAAAGATAAAATTGAGACAATCACAATATCCTAGGCACTTTTAAAAATAAATTAAAAAGATAAAAAATGTAGAGAACTGCACGATCACACAACGGTGCACAGTTAAACATTGCTGAAACCATTAATGAAAAACTAGAAGACATTGATCAAACCGACTTCTACAATACTAAATATGGGGATACAATGCCGTACAATATGCAATACGACTCGCTATACAGTAGTTATTATCAGAATCTCCGCTCACTAGGCGTGGTGGAGAAGAAACTTTAGTTGTAGTAGAAACAAGGTACTATTAGGCAAACACACGGCATTATTAGAGCTGTGGCAGTTTACGTCTGAATGTCTGCTCATATTTGTAGTGACATGATAACGGAAATTAGTTCTATAAAGTAGTACTGGCCTGAGTATCAGATCGCTTGTACAATATCTTATGTATCTGCACTAAATATAGGATAAAACTCTTTTATTACAGTGTCCTAAAAATAAAGTCTAGTACCTGGAGGGCGTAAGGTACACAAGACGAATTAACTATGTTTTATCTGACGGAAAACAATACGGGAATATCGAGGTAACCCACCAAGAACACGATAATCTTCCGGGACGCGAGGGCACAACTATTTGAAGCAGAGCATAATAGAGCGGAGGAGATGTGCATTCGACGATTTTTTTAGAGAACCACTCGCAATAATACGAAAACAGAAGTCAATCAGATTGTAATTATATATAGCTCTACACCTTGGGATAACGATGGTCAAAATTATGTAGTATCACATATGCATAGCATAGTTGAGAGGAGTGCATCGAAATCTTATGATCTTCAAAACTCACAAAATGGTTGAGTGTCTAATTAAAGTTTGGGAAGTGCCCACAGTCTCAAAGGGCTGTCGAACTATTGAGCCTGTCGAGCTCAGACCATATACAAAAACATTGTGAGCGATGCAGGATGACAACACACATTGAAAAAGTGGAGAGAAACAGAGTGAGTAACTAACTAGATTTACTGGTGAATGTGATATGACATCGTGCCAGTGACAATGGAACTCTTTGGTACACTGTGAAAGCAGGATTGAAGGCCACTAGTTCAAAGGGTTAGCCTAGCCAGACAACCATAAAGCACAAAATTCAAAACGCTTAACAATAAATGTGTCTGATACATATCACCTCTGGGTGTATCAATTTTAACATAAGGGAAAGTAGTCTTCTTGAATGAACCAGGGGGACGATCTCTACTTACTAAGCTCTAACAAAACAGGAAATAATATTTAAGGACGATTCCAAGCTCTTCCACCAAGAGCATAAACAAACAAAGGAAGAAAGGGCATAGAACAAACCACAAGTAGCATAAGTATCTAAATATGGCGCAGGCATACATTGGCAGCAGGATTTGGGATGAAAGAAACGAAGGAGACCGCTTACAGGGCTTATGAAGTACACTATATTGGAGTGTAAATTATTAGAGGAGGGAGGCTGAAATGAGGCCGATGGAGATTGGGAAAGAAAACACTAACGTTGAAGTCACTTCGTCCACTCATATAACACAGCGAAACTTCTATATTACCGGCCTTTTCAAATAACAGAAACGATCCCAGAGTCATAATACGTGCCGTATGCAACGGGTATTACGGGACAAAAATGGGCATCACTCAAAGAGTTTACTTATGGAGGCTGCCGACGGCAAGTGAGACGAATCATGAAAATGAGAAATGGACACTGCGAAGAGAAACAGGGGAGCTCGATTTCGCCAAATGGCCACGCGATGCAAGGTTCATATGAAGCAGAGAAGGAAGATAATATGAAAAGTAGAAGCATATTAATTGTGAGACATTAAGACAATATTTCCATAGTTAGGATGCGCCAGTGGTACGTCTAAATATGTAATAATAGAAGAGAATCAGATAGTTCTTAAGAATTCACAGATGTTGATAATATTTTGGATTTAGAATTCTTTTCCACATGTGCGTAACCCCTAATTTTGCCACAAGGGTGAAGGCAAGAAAGATTATAGAGACGGGATTGTTTTACGAGATATTTGCACAGAAGAGGCTGCATATAGGAAGAAACATTTGTAGGAAAAAGATTCTTATTCTGAGGTGAACAATATGAGAGAGACGTTGCTGTAAGGGTGAGAGCATGTGGAGCCGAAATAGATGTTCGGGAAACCCTGTGGGTGTTGGACTGGGAGTTTTGTGGAGCTATGTTTTGACCTGTTGGGAGGAGTTGGGATTAAGGTGGGGGAGTCGGAGTTTTTTTGGTGACACCCACAGTGCGTAAAAGATGACGAATGATGAGAGTAGTTGGATATCTAATCCTTATGTGTGGTTCTGGTTCATTCTCTCTGATAAGTGGTTGGTGCAGGAAAGTCACTCGTCTTATTGAGATTCTTCTTAACTCTTAATTTGTCGGCATTTATTGAGTTGTTGTCTTCACATCTTATCCGTCTGAGTCTGGTCTTATGTTTTGCCATTTTCCTGTAAGAATGAGGATAACTTACTGGGGTCTATATGGGCAGTTCAAAATATTCCCACGTTCAAATATACAGTAGAATATTAGAACTAGTAGGGAGTTAATTAGACTACATCAAAGAAACAATATAAGGAGGTAAGATTTTAGTGAACAATCGGGTTTACATCTATTGTAACTATTTCGTTACGATAACAGTTGAAATCTGATGTGGTACTTCACTCAATAAGCAAATAAAGGACTCAGATAGTAGCTAATACATTGTCGCAGTCATAAGGCAACATAATATATTAACATTGATTCATAAATAACACCTTTGGAGACAAGTACTATCGTATGCAGAGCTAGTATTAGTCTAATTTATCCATCTGGTTGGGATATCAAAATTCTTCACCACAGTGAACTAATATTTATGTAACAAATTATAATTAATAATGGCCATTGAATGATCTTCAAGGCACAAAGACATCATTGGATATAACCACCACCAAATCAGTCCCGAAAAAATAAAGTTTACCAAGTAGATAGATATTCAAATAGTATGTTTATTCCATTTTAGGTGTTCTTAGCACCTAATACATCCTTCTTCTTGGTCACCAAGCTTCCAGCTAGTTATCTTACTAACTCTTAACTTACGGTTGATTTGAACCTTTATCCTTCGGAGAGGAATGGGAGCCACACTTAAGTAGAAATCTCAAATAATATTGAACAGTCTTCTCCTATAACACAAGCTTTATACTTATATCTAGGTAACAAAGATATCATACAATTTATGTAAATAATAGAGTGGTGAGTTACACATAGGAATTTAGGAAATTATCAAGTTATATATATAATTAATAATGTTATTGTACACTTTTCACACTGTTTGCAACTACGCATAAGATTATCTACACAACATTGATGGATTTTGATCTACACAAAAATAGGACGTAGGTCAAAATATGTCAAGAAGAGTAGCGCCTATAGTAACCAAAAAGAACAATGCTAGACTTAAGGGTAGTGTAATGTAAGAGAATGATACCGTGGAAGAATAACTTTTAGCACGATCAGGCTACGTATTATTGCTCGGAAGGTCATATCGTACCATTTACTTATGTCACTTATGATTGCTTATTATCTAAGGTTAGCAGCATCACACTAGCATATACGCCGCACGATATCTTTCACTATATTGGACGAACAATCAGAAACGATGTAATGGATCGAACTACATGTGTATTTCATTTTGGTCTTGGCGAGATATTTGTAGGGAACGAAAGCAAACAAATCTACAATATTTTTAGTCCAAAATTGTGAGGGCACATTTTTCTGGTAATATGAGGCAGAAGTTACGAATCGGCATACTTGTTAGTATTCCACATCTTCGCCAGATTAAATGGATATACTTTGTTAAGATTTAAACATTAATCAAGGCTGAAATGCTAAGGAAGAAAGTACGTTTGTTCTCTAAACAACCACTATATTCTAACAATCAGAATTAAAGCCATTCTTCCAGAAATGATATATAATTAACTATAAACAATAAATGTTTTGTTAAGGTTTACTCACACACACTTCATAATCTAGATTTAACTGTCTATCTTCATATTTAACACAAGAATAATGCAAGCATACAACATTCTGCGTCATCACGGGATGAGACATTATGTCAGAGTGAGGAGAGAGAGAGTCACTCAGCTTGGGACGGATATACAGTGATTGCTGCGGGAGTGACAAGCCTAGTATTATGTAATAACAAGAATTTAGAAGTATCCTAAAAGGACGACACATATAGTCCTAGCTCATGACTGAGGTACACTATGATACTTGTTGTGTGAGAGATACGGAATAAAATCTAATTCACAGTTTATATTTCATTATAAAACTACTAATGCAGCATCAGGAAAAAATCTCGAATATAGGGTAAACTAATAGAGAGAGCAAGCAATTCAACTCTGTGACGACACCATATAGTCCATTTTGAAGAATTGTCCGACCAAAGTAATGAGTTCTTGTGGACCATTAACAGAGATATAGTCTAGAAGAATGATATCGAACAAATGTCTGTAGAAGGCAGGGTGCAGTGGGGATCTAAAAGTTTCATTTGGATCACATAACTATAGGCCTTTTGCAGTCATGGAAATAAGTTCAGATAAAATAAAAATACATAACAACAACGAACCAAGAGCAAAAGGGAGGAAAACATTTAAAAGTATTTCGATCTAAACGAGTCAGCTAAGAAAGAAATATTGCAAAATCTCAGACTAGAAATGAAGTTCTATAAACTCTTTAAGAAATGCTAGTGATATAAATCGCAAATTTATCATACATAATAAGATGGTATGAACTATCTGGTTCCAGCATCACCATTTACGATACGTAGAGATTGAGATGGCATAAATAATCTGTACTTCAGAGACAACTCTGATATATAATTAACTACATAAAAAGTAATATTGGAGAACAATATAGTGATGTTGTGTTTCAATATCTTAACAATCAGACACTTATTTGAAAAGTTCAAGAGAATTGTTTATGAATGACTTTTCACATAAAGATACTCCAACCTTAACAGAATATAGCATGTATGAATATAATCAGTACAATAAATTGTTTAAAACAATGGACAACCTGTTACCACAAATTCTTCAATACAGGAATGCAGCTTAAACTATTACTAAAGATTCAAAACCTAATGGCCACATTATTTAATTAATCAGCGACAGTACTCTTTAAATTAATATAAGGAATATACTTTAATCTCATAAGATTATAGACTTGTTGTCATGTTATTCTGTCTCCAGGGAAGTCCAAATTTAACAAAATCATAAGACATAATATGGCAAAGAACGAGCAATATTTTGGAGAATACAACTCAAGTTCATTATATAGTATTTAAATAATTTAAGGTATAATTACATAATTTAATTGTAAAAGTTGGTGGAAAGGTTGACTTTTCCACTTATCTATTATTTTTCTTAAAACTCTTTCTCTATTAAATGTAATCTTCTTCATTTTTCTATTTTGACGTAGGTCTTCAGCCTGGCTTGCAAGGTTTTTGTATGAACTTATCGGAGGCGGACCTCGCTGTTTAGCAGAGGGGAATATTTACCCCTTTCGGTGTCATGGGGAAGTGTCATCATGATGTTTGGTCTAATGTGGTGGGCGATGGATGTTAGCGGGGTGTATGGCATGATTTAAGTTATCCTAGTCGCGGTTCGTGCTGGTTCGGCACACAGTTTGTGTGGGAGATTAACCTCAGGTTTAATGTCTTCAAATGCCGAAAACTATTTTTATAGACTCACTTTATCATTTTAAGGGTCTCAATTATTAAATTCTTCGTTTTGAGTTAGTGACATATTAAAATTCATTAATGTACGTCTCAAAATAAAATTCAATCATCAAAATTATATTAAAATCTCAACAAGTGAAAAGTATATTTAAACCTATTTATTAATACAGTTATATAAGCTATAGGATCATCATTTTGCCCTCTCTAATTTATTTTTATTTTTAAATCAATTTTTTTTATTTTGTACTTAAAAGAATATCAAGACCTTTTGTCCAAATAGGGGAGAAGGAAGCTCTTTAATTACGAAATTCTCTGGTGTGATCGCATCCTAGACCAAAGAGATTCTTGAATTTCAGCCAAATTAATGATAACGGACGTAACTTCCGTGCCCAACTTTGAATCTAGCCCATTATAATATTTTTATTGGACCCCTCCTCGTGACTTTTTAACTTATTTTCATTTCCTGCCGTGCTATTGGCCAGATTCGAGATTCTTAAGAAATATTGTGATTCTTATTATACTATGTCATTTTTTATTATTTAAAGGATAAATATTTGATCGAATATTGAGTATTTATTTTGTAATAAGTTAAATAATTATTTGGCATAATTTAGAAAGTAAAGTTTTCACAATTTATGGAGAGATCGCGAGAAGCTACTTAAGATTGTTTAACTCCGGTTATTATATATTTGTTCTATGATAAGTTCACCTCACCTAGACATATAGCTATTTTACTCACAAATGAAGAACATTAATTTAATATAGAAAAGCCACCGAATTGATAAATTTAAATCTTGATGTAGGACTTCAACAATTGAAGTTCTGTTTTTTTTTTTTTGGATAATAAGGATAATTCATAGATTAGTCTCGTACTCTGTTTAAAACATAGCTTTAAAGTAAATCAGAAATGCACTAAGACCGGCTAAAAGAACAAGATAAAAGCCTCAGATAAATTTATTTGCAAAATATATGTACTACTTAAGTGAGGACATAAATTAAGATTTAAATTTAGGACGTCTGAGTTTACGACTCGTCTAAAAGATTGCTTCTACTACTAAAATAGATTCTCACATGCTAACGAATACCGAACAAATAAAAAGAATCAAGAGTCAATGAAAGTTATAACTGAAAACTATGATTCGCGCAATAATATCTTCAACATAAAATTATTTGCAAAGTGGAAAAAATTACAAAAATCCCATCTTGTGTTTCCAATTCCATTCTAAATAGAATAGACAAGAAGTGGTGGAAGGATTAGTGGATTAGCTTTTTGGAAAGATTGATTAATCACCAAGCTAAACTAATTCAGCGTATTTGTATTTTTTCTAAATTGACGACTTTGATTACCAAATGAAATACATCACAACCATACATTTACGTATGTATATTGTCTTCCAAATGCATAAATTCTCTACAAATTTTATATAATTCCTTTGTTGGGCCAAGAAGTTTGAAAAAGTTTGAAAAAACTCGGAAGTCCATCTCTGTCTGTCTTAACGCTCCCTCCCCCTTTCTTCTGCTCTCCCTTGTGGGCCTCGCACCATGCCCACCTCAGCCTCAGCCTCGTCCAGCCACCACCGGACCTCGTCGGACCTGTTGGTCCGGCTGAGCTCCACGGACCCCGAAGTCAAGCTGAGGGCGCTCAGGGAGGTCAAGAACCAGATCATCGGCAACCGCACCAAGAAGCTCTATTTTCTCAAGCTCGGTGCCGTCCCTGTTGTTGCCGCCGCCCTAGATAGCTCCCAAGCTGAGCTCCTTGTCCAGTCAGCTGCCGCCCTCGGCAGCTTCGCCTGCGGCTTCGATGCCGGTGTCCGAGCCGTCCTCGACGCCGGCGCCTTCCCCAATCTCATCGCCCACCTCTCCCATCCCGATGAGAAGGTAATTTCCAATTGATTGAATTGAACTAGTTGTTTGGTTCTCCAGAAACAGATGAAAAGAAAAAAATGCATGAAAGTAAATTGTTCGAGCGTTAATATTTTGGCTTAATTCACACGACGAGGGACAATTGTATGGTTTTTAGTTCGCTTCAGGTTATTCGGTGGAGAATATCTTATAATTTCTTATTTAGGGCACCTGATTGTTTGCTGATGGAATGTAGTGCTATACTGGCCGATTTCACATCTCTGCTTTTTAAGAATGCCTATCTAAAACATACTGAAGGAGTTGTACTGGGCTTGTAGTAAAGCAGTTGTTTATATTTTCTAAGCCTCGTGTGATAACACAGTGAGGCTTCCCTTTCATTTGCCATCACTGTGAAAGTGGTTTTATACCTCGTGAATTGTGGAAGATTTGCGTAGTTGTAGATGGCTTCGTTTCAGTTCTGGTGAGTGACTTCCACCAATCTGTTCCTTCCTCTGATCTCAATTGATTGTTTTAAGGATGCGCTGTTCGATTGCATTCATGCAGTGTACTTTCATTGGTACCCAGTTTTAGTAGGGAATTTATATAAGATTTGGGGTTGGGTATGATTGATGGCAAGCACAAAATTGGCCAAAGAAATTGTTTCTCTTGGAGACTGTGCCTGGATGGCAAACTCGTATGCTCATATCACGTATAGGTTCACTACTCCATTTGTGTTGATCTTGGCTTTTTTTTCCCGAGTTTTGCTTTGTCTTTGACACAGTGCTCTTGGATGATTATTCTTTTTAAACTTGTAAAACAACAAGAAAAAAAGATGTTGATCTTGTGCAGGGAACGTTAAATGGACTTAATTTTATGTACTGTGTGTAGGCGTATGGAATTAAAACTGAGTGCTGCTGGCATTCCGTAGAAAATTCATTTAAGTATAGACTCCCCTGGTATATCTACCTCATTGTTTCAAAAGAAGCATCCTTACCACGAATATTGTATGTGAAATGGATACTCCATGGACTAAAGTGCCTGCATAACATCAT
Source organism: Morella rubra (assembly GCA_003952965.2). Taxonomy (NCBI): domain Eukaryota; kingdom Viridiplantae; phylum Streptophyta; class Magnoliopsida; order Fagales; family Myricaceae; genus Morella; species Morella rubra. The sequence continues at coordinate 34,727,756 of CM025849.1, forward strand.
GTCTTGGTTGTTGTTATCTAAAAATTGGCCGACTTTGCACCTTTGAAAGTTGAAGTCATTCTGTGTTATTTATCTATGCCTGATTCACTGTATCGAGAAGGTATTTCACACAGTTCAGCCCTTCAACCCAATCCAATATCCTGTATTTTCTGTCTGCATTGACAGTTGGTCTTAGCTCTCATAGATTCTACATTTTACCAGTGATGGCAAACATTGAGAGTTTCCATTTTTTTTAAAGCAGCTGCTCAAATTCAGCCCTCTCCCTTTGATCCTCGATCTTCAATTACTTGTTTATGCTTTTGAGGGGAGGGGATGGTTAGAAAGGAACAGAAATTGTTGTCTTTCCTATCTTTGCAAAATCTTCATATTTGTTTAGGATGCTTTGTTGAACAGTTCATCTACTCTCTTTTTTATTAGTTTATTCTATTGCATAATAGAACATAATTCATACTCTTGCTACTCATGCCTTGACTATTTAAATCATTAGGCATCATTGTTGATGTGCCATGTATTTTCTGATGGCTTCGCTTTGTCCCCAGGTGGTGGATGCTGGTGCACGTTCCCTTAGAATGATTTATCAATCAAAATTAGCTCCAAAGTATGATTTCCTCCGGGAGAAAAATATGGATTTTATTCTGTCTTTACTGAATAGTGAGAATGAAACAGTCACGGGACTTGGTGCAAGTATCATTATACATTCATGTGAGACTGTTGCAGAGCAAAAGGCATTATGTCATGCTGGGGTTTTGACGAAGCTTATTAACCTTCTTGAAGGTACCTTAAGTCAGAAAGATGCTAGTTTAGAATCTTTAGCCGCAATTATCAAGAATAATGAAGAAGCAGCTTCCAAGTTTGTCTCTGAAAGTGGAAGAGCTTTGAGCTCTGTAGTTGACTTAACTAAAGATAGGTATCCTCGGACAAGGTTACTGGCCTGCATGTGCCTAATAGCAGTAAGAAACACGTCTCCTTGCTCTCTGCAAGATATAGGTATTAAAACCAAGTTGGTATACCTTTTACTCGAGCTTCTTGATGATCCCGGTCAAGTTGGAGAGGAAGCATCCTTTGTATTCTCAAGTTTAATTTCAGAAAAGGAGGATCTACAGAAACTAGCTTTTGAGGCAAATGCTATTGATAAACTTTATGACCACTTGCAAAAAGATTCATTATGTCCCAGGCGTTTCCAAGGGGAGTTGTTGGCATTAGCTGAACTATGCTCGAAATTGGAGGCCTGCAGGTCTAGGTTCCTGTCTCTAAAGGTCTGTTGTTCATAAAAGATATACAAATTTGTGCATTTAATTGTTGATTATTTGGCACTGATATTTCTATTATCTGTTCATGATCTGTATCCTCCTTATCCTCAATCATGCTGTGCACTTATATCCTGGTTAGTCATGGCAACATGGGAGTGGAGTCTGGTTTCCTCAATGCGGTATACCTTTTTTGGTTTTCCACGGAGGGCAATACAGCCAGCCACCCACATACATACATGAATACATATTGATATACCTATGTATGTATGCATGTATGTTACATTGGTGCTGGTAATTAAGGTAGATAAATAACTGCAGTTGATATAAAAGGGGATAGACCACAGCCTTGTCGGAATTCATTGTTGGCTGAAGTTTGTGTTGCTTAATTCTGCTTTACCAGTATGTATGTGCCTATATGAGGAATGTGAGGTTTACTCCCTCTTCCCAGGGCAAAGTAAATATGATCTCAATTTTTTTTGAAGCTAGCTGGTCTAATGTAGTTCAATTTTGGACTTCTTTGCTTGTCATCAATGTTGAACTGCTCAGTATGGGTTATCCATGCTGGATGCATTCCTTTTTACTTGCTTTTCTTTTTGGCATGTACACAGAACTCTTTTCTATATTCTTTTCCTAGCGATGGTTATATCTTATTTATTTTTACTTGACATCCTCAAACGAAGCAAAGGAACCACTATTTATGACCAATTGCAAGATTTAGTCAAATTCATGATAACATAAGGCATACTCCTTGTAAATTTTTTGTGCATTTCTTGTGAATTTGCTACTTCTCATATATTCTCATGAACACAGGCATTGGACTTGGTGACTGAGGCACTAACTAATGATAATGCTTACATACGTACTGCTGCTTGCATGTGCTTGAGAAGTGTCTCTAGGTCACTCAAGGTTAGCGCGACCAATGTTAAGCTCATGATACCTAGTTTCTGATAATCACAGAATGGACTTTTGCTAATAAAATATCTTTCAGAATCTGAGTGCAGGTTCTTTTACAAATGAAGTTATTGTTACTCCATTGGTTTGGCTTTTATATGACCCTTCTACTTCTGTCCAGGTACGCAAGCCTATTGTAGTGATGATCATCTTCTTAACGTGATAGGCTTATTTGTTTTCAGTGGTAACTGAAGTTTCTGGTCTAGATTTTTCACATGGTTAAGGAACCCATTCTATGTTTAGAATTTGAGTTATAGCCTTATCTATTTAATTTTTGTATGCTTTATGGTTTACTCAAGTTTTGCTTGATCTTTTTTTTCCCATGCTGCCAGCATAACCTTAGTTAAATTGTTCTATGAATTTACAAGATTCTATATGGCCTTATCATCATTTGAAGTATTTTGGTGATCTACTTTTAAGTTCCATAGTAATTCCATCTCATATTTTATTTTTCCAAGTCTGGCGTTTGGAAGGCAGGTGAATATTTCTCTAGTTTCTATATTGAAAAATCACATTAATTAAGGCCACTTGGTGTCGTTTGGAACGGACGAAAACAGAAGAAGAAGAAAAATTAACACTTAAAGATATGATTGGTAGAATCAAGTCTTAAATAGAAGTTGCAACATTTTCAGAAACATTTTTCTTTTCCTTTTAAAGCCTGTCAGTCATTTGCGCTGTCCAAGTATGCTGGTGTTCAAGTCCTATTTGAACTGTGCATTACTGATAGTGAAAACAGCTGTCGCTGGATTTTCATTTGTGATCTGGGAGATACTTTCCTACATATGCATTATTTGTAACTGTGTGCTTCTCCACTCAGTATAAAACAAGGATTTCTGTCTTTTGACCTGATATGAGGTTGTAAGTAATTAAGAATTTTAACAATTGTCGCTTAGCAAATCTTTCTGAAGTTCTCTATTTTCAGGTTGCGGCTCTTGGTGCTCTTAGCAACATTGTGGTTGACTTTACAACGCACAAGTCTAAAGTAATAAAATGTGGAGGTCTCAAACGGCTTGTACAATTATCAAAATCAATGGATCCAACTCTGCGGTTAAATGCATTGTGGGCTTTGAAGAACTTGATGTTCCTTGCAGACAACATGTGTAAAGAAGGAATTCTTTCAGAGCTCACCACACCCTTATTATCTAGCCTTATCTGTGGTAATGATCAACCTCTTTTTGTGACGATTGTTCAAGTACTTACTATGTTGATCTTGTATAAATCACTGCTTCATGGCATTTACACTGCAGACTCTGAGCCTTCTGTGCAAGAGCAAGCTCTGGCCCTTGTTCGTAATTTTGTTGATGGATCTATAAATTCAGTTGAGCATATGTTTGCTGAAGATGGAATCATGTTAAATGCAATTGGGAGGCAATTGCATAGTGCTTCAAAGGCCGGAATTGGGATACAGGTTAGAAGTCTTTTTGTGATCGTAAGGTCTGAGAAGTAACTTTTTGAACTAGTACTTATTACATAGCGTCACATGTTAAAGTGTCGTGGACATCTGATTAGTGATGTCTATTGACTTGTAATACTATACATATAAAGTATTGAAAGTTTTTTGCTGCCAAAATAACACAAATTTTTGGGGAAAGAGGAAAAATAGAATCCAAGTTCTACTGTGATTAAGTTTGAGGAGCATTGCACCTCTTTAAAAATAATGTATTGACTTGGAAATTATTTGTAGTTCTAGGGAGAATTTTGGTTTCTCTCTCTCTCTTTTTTTTTTTTTTTTTTTTTTTTTTCTGATAAGTGCACGGTACCTAATTCCTGATCCCAGAGTATGCTTCTGCTAATAAAATACCATTTTGAAACTGATATTAGTTTTAAAATGAAGTTATTGTTATTTCATTGGTTTGGCTTTACAACAAATGTAGTAATATACATATTGTGGGAATCTTGTCCTACCTGCATGTTTTGTTTTGATTGTTATGTTATGCACGTTCCCTTTGTGCCTTGAACCCCCCTGGCCTCATCTTCGAATCCTTATCCAAATTGTCTTTTTTTTTTTTTGTCTTCGTTAAACTTACTTTATTCTACTCTAGAGTGTAGTTCCATACACTTTTACGCCCATCATTGAAGGAAGTCTCATTATTGTACTTTTTGAACGTTCGAAGGCTCAGGGAAAATTGTCCACTGAGTGCAGTATTTTACTAATTTAGCTCTGTGAGTTGGAAATTGGTAACTGGAGATGTACCTGCACATGGCATATAAACAATTATTGTAATACATATGAAACAAGCATATATTAATGCTGTTGCAACCACATCTGGTTTCCTCGTTTTTTGTCCCTGAAGAGAATGATTAGAGAGGTCATGAGGGTTATATTTTGTAGTATTAGTCTATTACTGTTAACTTTTGTTATAAAAAACAGCATCTAAACCATAAATTTTGATGTTCAATGTGAACAAATGATTACATGGTTAGATAGATGATAATATCTATAGACATGTATGTAAGGATATATATATAGACATTGCATTGACAATTTGATTGTGATGTTGCCATGAATTGTAGTACCATTGCTAGAACAGTTACGGGAAGGACAGGTTAATACATACTTGTGATAACTGGATATGTTTCACATTTGAATCCATACTTGTGGGAACTGGATATGTTTCACATTTGTACTTTAGGATTTATTTACTTGCTCTTAAGAGTTTAGATATATAAAGAAACTAGACACCCATTATATACAATAAGCATTATTTCTAAGTTTTCTGCAAAATAAAATGGTAACACAAGTTTTAGAATTTTTATAATAGTTAGGATAGATTTTTGACACAATTTTGCATATAGTTTCAACATTGATCTATGGGATTGACTCAGCATGGGCAACAAAGTGTGAACAGTTGTACTTTTTCCCCATTATAACAACGAGGTTATATTTTGTATTGCTGATGTATTGTGGTTTTGGCTGTACTTATCAATTTTGTCAGTATGCATCATCACCAGATCATTATAGCTGCCCCAAAATTCTTTTTTCTTGTAGGGAATGTATGTGCTCAGCAATATTGCAAGTGGGAATGAGTTTCATAAGGAGGCGGTAATGCATCAACTCTTTCCACAAGCGAATGATGGGGCCCATTCTTTTATACTCAAGTTTTTGCAGAGTAATGACAACCAGTTACGTACGGCAGCCGTCTGGGGCATTATAAATCTCACTGTTCCATCAAGTCCTGGTGCGTCGAGTCGGGTTGCCAAATTACGCAATGCTGGCATAGTTTCTCAAGTAAAGACAATGGTCAACGATCCTTGTGTGGATGTCAAGGTTGTTCATTTTATCTCATAGTGGATGGTTTGTTTTTTATTAGTTTTTTTTTTAATTTAAAAAATCTGTTTACTAAACTACGTCTGATTCCACATTTGGTACAGCTCCGTGTTAGAACAGCACTTGGGCAATTTATGACTTTCAGTGATGGCTCAATGTGATCACTCTTTTCTCATATTTGGCCAATCCCTTGAACCCAAGCAAAGAAAAGCAACACTGTTGCAGGTTTTTCACCTTTTCTTAAAGATACTGACCAGCTTACCATCAGCTACCTGCAGAAACATGGTATGCTACATCCAAGGCCTATAATAGCTGTCTTTATGGGTGCAGAAGTGGTTTTGACTAATCTACCATATGACCTCAAAATGAAAATTTTTGTTGCTATGTATACAAGTTTTTAGGGTTTAAAAAAAAAGGCTGCACTGTTCGATATTTATCATTGTAAAAACCCGTTGTAAAAATATTGGAACAACGGATATGTTAAATTTTGGTTTCAACTCAAGATGTAGAGGGTGTTTATGAAGCAAATTCCGTAGTGCTGAATGTTTACTTCCAGCTTGTGGTTCTTGTTATATTTGTACGGTTCCTCTTTCTTGTCCAATGTCTAGTGACTTTTTGGGTATTTATCCTTTCAGTATACTTTCTGGAACAGTTTTAATTTTTGGAATGATGCCTACTATTCACTGCCATTAGAAATAAATTTGCTTTGGATTAGCTTCAAAAAATTTGAATTGCAGTTAGAATGATTCAAATTGTTACTTCCATTGTTTTGTTCTCTTTTGCAGGTCCAACGCATTGCTTTCAGTTTTTTTCCAGTCAAAGCAGTGTGAGAGGTTTCACATTTTTTAGGTACTCCTAATCAAATAGTTTAGAAGTGAATCTCATTGCCATGTTACTACATATGTTCTTAATCCATTTTGTTCTTTGTATTGATCCAACCATCTACGTAGTTACAAGTGTTCAAGAGTTTACCCCTGTGGCTTCCACATATTGCTGGTCAAATGGTATCATTTTTTCACACGTTTGGAGGGATTGTATATCCGCAAATAGTTGCTTTATAAATGCCTTTGTGGAAGCAATATAATAGGCATACTGAGTTTGGATGCTGTGATGCTACTACGATTTTGGGACAGGGTTTACTTGTGCCACAGAAGCTCTGCTTCCAAGGTAACAGGACATGGCTTATTGTTTTGCTGACCACTGTATGCATGGGCGAAGTTTTCTTCCTACAGCAACGGGATAGAGGTCATAAGTCTTGTAGTTCTTCAGACAAATGTACTGGGAAATGGTGCTATCATTCGGCTTATGGCTCCTAGATATAGGTTGGACACGAGCCGACACGATGCTCTCAATGAAATTACCCAGGTTTTGACGTATTATTTTTCCCTTTTTGGTTGATTAGGGTTGGCATCAGGTTTGGTTAAGTCGATGTCTTTTTGTATTGGATTTTTGAGGAACATTTTGGTTTATCATGTTAATACGAAGACATAAGGAGGCAGGTACTTTTGGGGACCCAAACTCTCGAGCGCGTCAAGACAATATTATAGCAAAAGCTCTCTCGTCAAGATTTTTTTGTTTTGGGTGGCCTGTGGTGTTCACAATCACAGCTAGAGAAAGAAGAGACGTCCAATGAAGTAGTGACCCGTATAAAGGAGAGAAAAAGAAAGATCTCGAACGATTTGCCATGATTGGACAGCTTGATTCCTTCTCTCCAACGATGAATGTGATAATTATAATCTTTAAATCTGGAAAACGAGTGTTATTTGTTACTTTTCGGCAGGTTTTGTGACATATCTGTTGCTTTTGTTCATGAATGGAAGACAACTATTTTCCTCTAGATTCCATATTTGGCTCATTTTCCCTCGTCTCTGCCAAAATATCTGTAATTAAGCGGAATGTTCCGAAGCTGTCTCCTTGGTGCAGTTGAAGATTCGGTACCACAAGGATATCAGCGGTAATTAAGCTTAGATTTTATCGGAAAGGATACACCAATAAGTCCTTAGAGTATAACTTTTATCGGACTGGTTTTCATGGTTCAATTTTTTAAGATATGAGTCTTTTTATCTACAAAAAAATTAACCGATTAACGGAAGATATATATAGGAATAAGAGTCGGGATTTTCATTTCGGAGATGGATAGCTTATTCTGAACTTTATCCCTATTTGACATTTAGTAGACAGAAAGAAATAATATATTTGAAAAATTGACTACACGTACCGGTCCGTACAAAACTATACTCAAAAATTGATATTTGATTTGTTAAAAATAAATACTATATCAACTGTATCGATAATTAAACCTATAATCTATAAGCTCAAGTTGCTACTGCATTCAATAGACAGAGCTCTCCTTCAAACCCTTGAAATTGTGGGATGATATTTCATATATGCAATCTACAGACGGGGACATTTTATTAGTTTTGTGGAAGATTATATAAATAACATTCATGGGACCTAAATAATAAAGCAAAAATATACCTAGACTAGGAGCAACAGAGGGAAGAAAAAGGAAAATCAAGGTATATGAAGGTGCAAAGATGTCAGCCAATCTTTTCTGTATTCGTGTCGTCCGAGGGCCATATCACAGTCTCGATGAGACGTTCACGCATCAACTCCAAGTTTTCATCAGAGATCTCTTGATATATCTCAGCATGGTTGCATCTCTAAACATAACAATGACAGAAAGGAAGAAAGATTTTCACCTTGTTCAAGTTTTTTTTTGCAGGTTTGAGAAAAAAAGAAGAGAGAGCGATTCCGAATTCCATACCTTCACCCATTTCCCATACAGGTGAAGCCGTGTTACCATCACTCTCTCTGCAAGCTCATGCTTCTCCTGTCGTTGGAAAAAAAAGAGTTGTATTCGATATCATGCATATTTTATCAAATTGACAGTCTATGGTCTACGACAGAAGACCTTGATGTTTTTGCATAATATGTACACCGAAACAGAGAAGTGATACAAGAAAATACATGAAAATTTTCATTAATGTGCTTTTCGAAAGTGACAACAACGACCCTATTGATGATTAACAGAAGACAAGATGCAAGCAAGTCTATCAGAACGGAGAGTCCTACATTGCTAAAGTGGGCTTTTATAATCGGGGGCTTATGAAAAAAGGCAAGAACTACCTTTCCAAGGGAACGGATGAAACGTTTTCCGTCACCGGGCTTGTTTGATGCTACAAAACTGAGCAAAACAAACACCAGAAGCAGGATTTAGATAAAAGAATAATGACAATAATATGATCATGTCTGTTTATAATCCAGTAATTTCTGCTCGTTCTGAACTGTAGATTGGGTTGGGAATCTAAAGACTTGCATTCACTTGCAATACATTGCTGGTGCTCTTGCATATAAAGACACAAGAGTTTTTTATATCATAACTCGGTAAGTTAACCTGGAAGGACAAAGGTGAGTTGACTGGGATTATGGTCCATCCCACGTCCCACAACCACCTAAAAATCATGTGCAAGCTCAGAACTGAAAAAGGGGTTCCCAAAAGTTGACACACACAGAGACACAGTTTCATACTAGAAGATCGAAATCAAAAGCTTAAACTATTAGGTGGAGGGACCAACTAACAACATAGACCCATTTCAAAGCTCCACGGCTAACCCATGTGGACTGCTTTAACAGGTTTAATGTTAAACTTATCCACCTTGAGCGGCTAAAATTGTTTTAATCAATCCCTTATGGAGGTACTATTCTTGACTATTGTCATACAAATCTAATTCAGAAAAGAATGTGGCTTGGTCCATTTGTTACTTTCAGATTTGCAACAACTCTCACTTCCAGCTGATCTAAATCCTCATTATGGATCAGCTAGATCTGAAATTAAAATGCTCCCCAATTCTCTCAAAACTATCTCTTATGAGCCACATCAAGGGCCACTGCACTTCTTCTACACCGAACAGCAATGCACAAAAATGGACGGGGGATGGATAATCATGTAGAATGAGTTTGAAGATCCCACTTACTCATAAAACCACCTATATTGCGTCGGGTTCATCTCATACAGCTGGTTAAGAACAGTCCTGACAGCTTTGTATGTGAAATAGTTGAGAATTTGCTGCAGACAGACTTTTGGTTAGCGATAACACGTAGTAGGTTACAATTTCAATAATTAACCTGTAAAAGTAGAATGGAGGTTAATAGAAGACCAACAAACATCTATATGTTTCTAATTCTTTCAGGAGTCATTTAAAGCCTGTATTCTTCAAAGAAGAGGTGCCATATCCATATTTTCAACTTAAAGGAATTACTAAATCCCTGAAAGGTTATACAAGACTTCATGAGTACTTACAGGAATGAGATTTCCTCTCTGGGTTCATATGGCAAACTATATGAGAACACACAAAACAGTCTAGATTAAAATCAGAATTCCAATGCTTTGGAGCGCCCATAGTTGTAACCATATTCAAAAAGTGGTCATGGTTGCAATCCTTGCATCGGTCCTCCGATCTAAAGATTGAAGAACTTCATTTCCGAGAGCAGAAGAGACCATCAGTTTGATAGCTACTGATTTGTTAATTGCATCTGGATTGGTTAGAGAAAAAGCAGAGGGGAACTGCTTTTGTACATTACAGAGTAAGGCACATCATAATGGGTTACCCACCATCATCCTTAGGGATAGCTATTAGGGGGAGGAAAGTGCAACTTCAATCAGACCTTCGTGGTGATTGATAATTCCATTCTAGTCATTACGCAAAATGATTATGAATGTTTCTAGAAACCTAAAGTTTTCATCTTGAAGATTTCTAGAGGCATCAAATATTTCTTTTCCTCAGTTCAACCGGAGGCATCAATTGTTAGTGCACACACAAATGCTGCCACATTGCTGTTATCTTCCCATAGGAAGAGGGTTCTGGCGACTGCTACAATCTCTTACGCTAGGAATAATGGAAAGGCCCCAAATAGAAGGAATATTTCGAAGTTAATCATCACAAATTGAAAGAAAAAAGCATGTGAACAAGGATTACTAAACTACCATATGTCTCCGACAAAATTTCACCCAATTCTCTCACCGTTTTAACATCCTCAAAACTGTCCTCATACTGCCCGGCAAGCTCGTTGACAATCACCAATCTCCGGTCCTTCCGCGGCTTCCTCGAGCTCCGACTAACGATACCCGAAATAGCTTTCCTCGAGAGCCGCAACTCACGCCCTGAATCAATGAATGAACTGCTCAACTCAACGGACCAGGGCTTCCCAAAATGCTTCCTCCTCGTTGAATTCCTATGCATTACCAAATCTCCTGCGTTCTTGAGGTTCATATTAGATGAAGGCAGTGCATCCACACACAGACATGGGCTAGTATGCGAGTCCACCACCGACGACCCGACGATCGATAAAGCTCCTACCATCCTTCCTCTCTCTCACACACAAAAATTCAAACTTGAACTTCCTAGACCTATGCGCAGTTCACGGTTATCGCTTACTTCAATCTTTGAAGTGTAGGTCAAGAGAAGAAGAGATAAAACCCACAAATAAGAACCAAGGAAGCGCAAATGGGTGCCCGAGAAAATTGGAGATTGGCAATTTTAGTCAAATATTCAAGGAATGAAGAAACGGAATCTCAAGCAGAAACCGCTTAGGGGAAGGAAAGAATTCGTGTGCAAGGAAAGTGTAGGGAAAAAGGTGGATTGGGAAGGTGCGTCAAGTTTGAAAAACCTTAACCAGACAAAAATCTGAGGTCTAAAATTCTCCACCCAAAAGCTTCTGGTATACAAATCAAAGTTAACTTCTTTTTTTTTTTTTTCTCCTGCAAAATCTCCTGTTCTACCCACCTGGACGGTTTCCCGATTCGGGAGTCTTCCCACGTGGGAGAATCTTGTCGGGGTTATACGAACGTGTTGAAATTGTACAACGTCTTTGAACGGTTTTACCGGTAGTTTGGACATTCAGTGCCCACTCGCAATCCTTTCGTCTGGAACGCACTCTCCAACTTTGCTTGGGGAAAGAGTGAACTGCCCAGTCCTTTGAGCTCTACCTTTCATGGCACTTCCTTTTTTTTTTTTTTTTTTTTTTCTAAGCTTTCATGGCACTTCCTAATTCCTCCCGAGTCAGGTTAGAGGTTGAGGACATGGATTCGTGACCCACTGATTATGTGCGGGTGAACAACTTATTAATTCGAATAATAAAAGCCTTAAAACGCACAAAAAAGAAAAAAAAAAAAAAAAAAAAAGAGGAAGAACAACCTTAATTACAAGCATAGAATATAAATATGAGTATAAGTTTGAATTACATATGATACAGAATCAATTATGATTAGATGGATTATTTATGCATATGTGTAATCATAATTATTATTTCATGTTAGATTTTACAATTTACATTTATATATCTATCTATTTCATGGTCTAATAAAAAAATGTCGAAATGAATCTTATTGTATTCTAAATATAAATGTTAATGTTGTATATGAAATTAGAATTTCAAATTTCGATAGTTTTTACACGCTCAAAAGCCTATATTTTCACAACGTGTAATACCAAAGAAAGCATATATAGAAGATGTTTTCATAAGTAAGAGACTAGACTTGCGGATTAGAAGATTTTTTTTTTTTAAATAATAAAAGTACTTGAAGCTTTGCTCCGATTAATCTCTCGAGTTTGTATAGTGCCTCCACTTATACATACTAGATAATTACCGGATCATAAGTTTTGGAAGTAATCTCAAAAGAATTAATGCACAAGTGGAGATTCGAAACACTGACCTACAATATTATAGGATAGTGATTAAATGATTATAAGCCTTGGGGATGGGTTGGAAGAATTCTATCACACGCTGTATGCAAATGCGTGAGAATATGATTATTCCATATTGATTGGAAATGAAAAAGAAAGTGAGAACATAATTCTTTGTTTCCGGGGGGGACCCGTACCTTGCCGGCAAGTTTTAGAATCTATGACTTCTACTTGCAAGGAACAAAGTCGGTGTTTTGTTGGTGAACTGCAATTTTGACTAGCCAGTCAACCATTGTGAGCGGAAAGTTAATTACCAATTAGAATACACGTTGAAAAGAAGATCAGCATTTAGATTTTCTGTCTGGTCAGTCAAATGCATTTGAAGTATGTCGACTAGGGATTGGATGCACGGATTTCTTATTTTTAATTAAAAAAACCAACTTATATAACTTCTTAGAGCTTATTTGAGATCACCCTTCTTAGTGATGAATAATGAAGAACTAATCCTAAGGAGTTAGCTCGGCTTATCAGACCCTAAAGTATGCTTTCAGAGGTTGTCAATTCAAGTCTCTCAGAACCATTGAAAAACTTAATCGGTTGCAATCCTCAACGACAGCATATCCAAACTTAGACTTTGGAACTCCGGAGTAAATAAGTTGAAGGAAAATATTACATTTTTCGCTCTCCAACTATTAAGGTTACGATACTTTGCACTCAAAATTATCAATTTCGTTACATTTTCTTTCAACTACCAACCGTTTACACTTTGCACCTTTACCATTAATTTGGACAGAAATTGCTATTTTTGTTCAGAAAATGACAAATTTATCCCATAAAAATATAATTATAAAAATTATAAATTAAAATTGTCATTTCACTTAATAAAAATAGCAATTTTATTCAAATTAACGGTACGGGTGCAAAGTACAAACGGTTGGTAATTGATGAGTGAAATGTAACGCAATTGATAGTTTAAGATACAAAGTGTCAGAACTCTAATAGTCATAGTCAGAAGGTAAAAAATATATTAATATATTTAACTCTATGTTGATTTAGAATTCATCTACCTTAATCATGGGCTTGAGATCAAGAAGACGCAATGAAAAATGATGTGGTGATCTGTAATTTGCTCCATATATATATATATATATATATATATATATGGCGCTTAAAATTGCTTTCTTTCGTCACGTGCATGCTTTTGGTGAATAATCTGGAAGAAGATGTCTAGGGGTAAACCTTTAAAAGGAATATGATCTCACTACTTCCATAGAGGCACTAAATTCGGAAAGGATGTATGACATTCCCCTCATGATCATTATGGGTGAATATGGAGCTTCTTCTGCACATAAAATGTTTTCAGTTTTCTGTACAAGGAGGAGAGGAGGTGACTCTCAGGCAACCAAGCACGAAGCATGTTACAGGAAAACAGCTAGGAAAGATCTTAGACCACAAAAAGAGGTTCCTTGAGGTCTGAGATTAAATCCATGGAACAACTAGCAACTTTTCACAGATAGATCTGTGACGAAACTATATATTGAAACGATAATCAAGGTCCAGTTAGCTCCGGAGAAAGTTCCAAGGACCAGTTCCTGTCCCTATTCTGCATATATGCAGGGACACAAGATTAACAAGGATCTTTACACAATGATTAGACTGCATGCCAGTGTTCAAGAAAAGAAGCAGTTTAAATTTCAATGTAATGGCAATTAGAACTGTTGCTTCCTTAGTCATAATGTAAACTCTCAATCATTTGACGCGTAAGATATGTGGATCCAATCCAAATCTAAGACCAAACAAAGAGTGCGAGGAGAAGAAGTGGGGGAGGGAGGATGGATCCATATGAAGAACTTACCTCCAAAAACCGGCAAATGTTCGAAGACTCATGTAGATGCTCAGAGCAACCCAGAGACCAATGAACCCATGACTGGAGGAGAGAAGAAATAGACATAGAATGCTGACAATGGCCACCATAATCTGAAGAAAGAAGAATGTCAACTTGTTGATTATCATTCTTTTTATTTTTATGTACTATTTGAACTGGAAGAATATGTTCTTATCATTTTAGCACTGAAACACAATATATGCATGATGAATTCACCAAAATTCCTCATCTTAAACCGATGTTTCTGAAGTGAAGGAGAGGGACTAGAGACTTGCCAGGGAGAAAGCTGAATATGCAAAATCAGATGCCCCAAAGTTCACACCATCGAAAACAAAGGCCAAGGCATTAATGGGTTGAGTAGCTGCAACGAACTGATTATGAGAAAAAAATAATTAGCTCCTGCATTTTTTGGGATCAGACAGTTCAATAATGGTATTGATGTTTTCTGACAGAAGAATACCGGAATGCCTACACCAATGAGTTGGAGGACATCTGCATCCTTTGTAAATAATCTTGCTCCAAAAGGTAACCCCACTCCAAGGACAAATGCAAGAATCAGACCAAGAACCAACCCCAGCTGCAGTACAAATGCATCAGACACTTAGCAGAACAATCATATTAGTAAGACGTGTAATCTTTCTATGTATGGCATGATACAGCCCTACGTGGAACGTAATGGAATAAAACAGATAGGAAAAGGGACTATGCTACAGCACCTGCAATACTCGAGATGCTGCTGCTTCAGCCTTGTCATAATCCTTCTTTGCAAAGGCACTTGCAAGTATTGCCTGATAGATTGAAAAGAAACTAATGTTTGGGATATGCACAGGTAAATTCAGAGAAAAGAACCTACAAAAATGGAGTAATAAAGTACCATGAAAATGCAAAAGAGACTCGCAGTATTTAAGGGGTGAAGTTAAACAATTTGGTACTAGGATCAATAGAAGGTGTTGCACTGCTTTAGAGTGGACAAACAGCAAAAGGCCTGTCATGAAATTCGTTGTGGGAGGGGCAGAAAGATAATGACATTGTAGTTTTCTGTAATTTTCAAAAGCTGATACTTCCTGAGTCAAAAGGCTGGAGTTAGTAACAATTCAGGATTGGACAGGCTTAAGAATGATAGAAGAAAGCAACCCCATGAACTCGAGTTGAGGAGATTAAATTGCAGAACCGTCCTTAGACACCACCTAAGAACTGTTACAGTTGTTATTGCAGAACTCTGCTAAATACTGAATGCACAACTTGGTTAGATTAATGGAAGTGCCTTCCGATGGAACACAAGGAAGGGAACTTTGGAGATATTAATCAAAATTGATTCAATTATCTTCATCTATTTGAGCCTTTCATGGTTTCTTCGCATATTGGCACATTGCTACATCCTTTGCTTTGAGAAACAAAAACTACTGGTCTCCGTAGATTCAGGAAGTAGAGAAATCATTTCAAACCTGCCCAGCAACAGCCAACCCATCAGCAAGAAGTGATGTTGCCAACCAAACCTGCAAGCAAACTTGAAATGCAGCCATGGATGTTGATCCCTGGCGTGCAGCCATTGATGCAGCCAGTGTCACACAGAATGTCACAGCAATGACCCTCATCAACAGTAGAAAACCTGGAGTTCAAGTACAAAGGAAGAAAAGACTAATGGGGTATCAACTTAAAAATGTCAAAAAATTGATAATCCACATCTGAAGAGAGTGGAAGGCTTTTATGAGGAGGTCAGAACTATTTTCTGAGCTTCTTTGGGTGGTACCATTCAGCAATTTTTCGTTCCGCATTAGAAACTACACAATGCTAATTGAAAAATATGGACTGACAAAATGGAAAGTATGGATTGACACTGCACTGGATAAGCTATGAAGTAAAATTTATTAATATTTAGTACAGCAGCAAACAGTATCACAAATAAGAGGCTGACGAGAACCAGGAAACAGCCTGATTTCATCTTTAGTAACCTATTATTTGTCTATACCAGATTAAACGAATGGTACTTGATTTTCTCTAAAAACAATTCCTACACCACTTGTTCCATCAAACAGGATGGAATATTTTGGGCCTTACAACCAATCTTAAGAAATCGTCCAAATTGCAGATGTTTGATACTAGAATATTTTGGGCCTTACAACAAGAAGTACAGCCAGTAGAATGAGGAACCTCAGTGGACAAACTAAGAGATTCTAGATTCTAATAAATTGTACCAGTCTTGGTAAAGGATCCACTGAAGCAAAATAAAAGCCATACCATTTTTAAGAAATCGGCCAAATTGCAGATGTTTGATACTTGGAGGTAAGAGATCAACTTGTGTCATTAATTTCCAGAAGAGTATAACTGCAATGAGGTACCTATATTGACAAAAAAACGATGCACAATTAGAAGAGAGTCCTCTGTCAAGATACTCATGAAGTACATGCGTACAAAGATTTAAAAAGGCCTACTGGGATATGACATGTGCAATGGCTGCTCCACTGACACCCAGACGAAAAACAAACATAAATAGTGGGTCCAGTACTATGTTTGTTACATCTCCTGCCACTACATACAAGATTCAAGATGATTCAGAATTGGAGAAGGCAGATCAAATGTTGTGTAGTTGTATATGTTGATAAAGATCAAATCATAAGTCGAACTATTTCTCTCTGTTAAGGTGTACCAGTAGCATATAAAGGCGTTTTTGTGTCCTTAAATCCACGAAATACCCCTTGCATGGCCAATGAGAGAAGAACCGCAGGAGCACCAAGTGACCGCAATGTCAAGTACTGTTGTGCTGGGGTTAGCATAGGGGAATCCTATAAATATAAAATAGCACAAAGCTGTTAGAATAATCACATGGTAATAAATCCAGTGAATTGCTGATAAAGGAAGACTAATAAGAATATTGAGCCGTACAAATGCATGAGTTACTTGGCACTTTAACTGAAAGACTTACAGAACTGACTCCCATGAAGTTTAATAGAGGTTTTGCTCCTGATATGAGGAATATGGCCTGTATGAGACCAAGTATGCTGCCAATAACCAATGCTGATGAGGCAGAGGGAATATGCCTCCTTTGATTCTCAATCTTATCTATATCAAAGCTAGCACCACTTAGTTTTGTCTGGTATTGGTCCTCACATGCACCTGATAGAGAAAATACAATACAAGACGTAATACTGGCTTACAACATCAACTTGGAGGGGCAGTGCATGAACCTGTAAAGGAACTGACATTCGAAAAGGAAAACCAATATGACAGATTAACAGTAAATAAAGCGTGAAAGAATGGAAACAAGGGAAGTGTACCATTTCTTGGTATCAACTCTTTATCTTCGCTATTTGTTGTTGAACCTGTTTCCAAATGGTCACAGTCCTGTGCTTCAGGGTTTCTGCTTCCAATAGCATCTTCCTCCGCAACAAAAGAGGTTGTGACGCTGACAAGCGGGAATATTGCAATCCTTGATACTTGATTGAACAGAGCAATAGAAACACCTACAGCAGCAAGTTCCACTGGACCTGGATGGATGCATAAGGCAAGTCCATCGTTCAGTTAAAAAATAATTGTTTCGAAAACACAATTACAACAACATTAGAATCATATCCGAATTTTTGATCCATCTGTGTTTGACATGGTTATGACAAGGAACCATAGTCCTAACTTGGCAGTCTGCTATTATCATGTTAGCACATATATGCCAAATGATGAGAAGCTATTGTGCTTTCGACAAAATGACTGCACCAAATTGTTATTATGTTACATATAAGTTTTTGAAGCAGCTGTGTCAACTATTACGGCATCTGCTATGGGGTTTAGATAGCACAAGACCAATATGAATTTTATAAAAATTAAGCCATTTAGAAAGAAAATTGTGGCGCCATTCTGTAGTTGGAACATAAAGAATACAAGTGGAAAATGAGTACGTTTCTTTTGATTACTCAGTTTCATAGAAAATAGGGCAAATTTTCAGAAGCAGGGCACCAACTGCAATTATATAAAAATTAGATAGTGTAGAAAGAAAAGTGTGGCCCCATTTTGTAGTTGGAACAGAAAGAACACAAACGGAACACAATGGAAGATAATTTCTCATTCAGAGTGGAATAGTTTAAGAGAAACGGAAATACCTATTTGGCCAATGAATGCTGTATCCACTAGAGACGCAACAGGGTCAGCTGTCAAAGCTAGTGCAGCTGGCAATGCAATCTGTGCAATTTCTGAGCCAAGTTCATCCAGTTTAAAGATGAGTCTGCTCATAAAACAGAGAAATCAACAGTTACCTCTTACAGAGAATGAAAAGGAAATGCCTGATGATATGATAACAAAAGTCAACACATCCTCCCCTGTGAAATCCCCGAACTACTTACAAAACAAAAATGCTAAGCATCAATTATAGCCTGCTTTATCCGAAAATAGTAATCTCCTACTTGCACTGGCAGGGCCATGCACACCTTGATTTCATTTCAGGTTGGAATTTTATTTACAAGAATGAATAAGAGTAAGCCTAATTCGAGGAAGAATAGTAATTTTATTAGAAAAAGAACTGAACAAGTTGTTTCAAGACCACTATGCAAGTATTGTTAAAAAACCTAGAACATGAATTAGCCATGGTGCCCCTTACTATGGAGACGGTGTAGGAGTGGCTTTTCTGCTAGACGCCTGTCCTAGCAGGGGAGGGGGATAACAAGATCAGCTTTATATTAGTTATGGGGAAATTTGGTGAACATGAAATTTCCCGCATCTCTGTATATATATATATATATATATATATATATATATATATATGTTTGTCCTCAGGGGCCAGGAATATGTGAAATTGCATAACAAAATAGTGTCAGGCAAAAACATCGATGACAAGTTAGAGCCGGGTCTAAGAGTCATGTTGCTTATAGTTTTCACACTAGAAGCTAACTACAGAGTCAATAACCTCTAAATGCAAATCTATTGAAATAATACCTGGCGTTGTTAAAGAAGATGCATATCGGAATTCTCCTCTTATCCCTGGAAGGATATGAATAATCTTCTTCAGCCATTATTGAACAAGTCAGTTAATCAAGTTGCCTTTATTGCAAGACAATAACGCTGGCGTACAAGTCCTTTGAAGCAAGAAGATTTATCAGCGTATGCTGCGAAACAAAAGCAAAAAATTGAGCTCCATAACCTTCAGATTCTACTGTCAACTAATTAATTTACTTGCTTTCCAATTCCAACTGTACACTGAAAAAACCATAAACCTTTGTCTGAAAACCAAAAAAACTACAAGGAATCCCAAGAAACACCATATATAGCGTCTTAACAAACTAATTGGTTTACGTCCAAAATCGCACCTACTACCCAAAAAATGCTGTCAGCCTTGAGAATCCAAGCCCGGGAAACTCCTAAGATTCATTTGTCTAGATTACGCTCTCTCGCTCGCTCATGACATACATCCAAATTCCAGAGAAAAAGAAACACCTTTCACACGCACAGAAATCCCAAAGAAATTTTCGTTGAAAGTTCCTAACTCGTAGGCCTCTATTAGCTTTGAAACCTCACAACCAGATAATCAACACGTCGTACGACTTTAGATTCTTTGTCCAGTGGAGGAGTGCTTCTCACTTTGCCTGCTTGGAAGCGAAAGAAATCTGGACTTCTAGCTTTGCAACCTCGACTCCCTCTTAAGAAAACGATCCACGGAACTCAAAGCTGAGGGGGGTGTCACCCACTTTCTCAAGAATCTTAACAAGAAATTCAGGCATGGCTTTTTGAAACTCGTAGCTTGCAGACATTTAAGCTTTGAAACCGCAGTAACCCATGCATACAAGTACCACCTATTTCAAAGCCCGGAAGAACAGTTAAGTGTCCCTCTCTTTCAAAGAAGAACCTCAAGAACAACAGAGCACACCATCCACAATGAGTGCGTGCGTGTTTTGAGGGACAGAGAGAAACAGAGAGGGAGAAAGAGAGAGGAAAGCTTATCGTGGTCTTCAAGTATAAAGACCATTCGACGAAAATTCCCGGCCAGAATGTGAACCAGGTGTAATAAAAAATTCACGGTGGACCCTCCATACCTGACCGCTTAGGCTACTTTATTAGCAGTTTTCACTGCAGATCAAGAAGAGAGACATGTGTCACTACCACATTCAACTGAAACGCCAATTTGCCTCAAAGTCATCAACAGTAGCTTTGCATGCTTATGAGTTATGAGACGCAGCCACGTGTACCTCACTTTCCATGGCCAGACTGCTTTAGAAAGCCATTAAGGATTAATACCAGTAGCCATGGCGGACAAAACAACGGGGTAAAAAAAGGGCAAAACGAATAAGGAGAGAAAAAAGAAATATAGGACCCAAAGTTACTGACTAGCAAGTTTGACAGCTTCTTTGCAGAGTTGGAACCTCATGGAATGCAAATCTACGGCTTCGATTCATTATTCATGTCCACTCAGTTCAAGCAAATTGGTCAGGGATCCTAATCATTTGGTAAATTTCAGTCTGGTAGTTTACTGATAAGACAAGGCTTTTGCAACTTGTATCAGAATCAATTTTTCTGGCTGAATATGACTCTACCATTGCTGTTTAAATCAGTCATCTTAAAGCTTTCAGCAAATTATGCATGATGGATAGGCATGGTTAGATGCATTCATCGTGGCCAAAGATAAAACACACTATAGATAGACGGTGTGATAAGTCGCAAGGTTTCAAATTCGATTCCTCTAATTAAAATCAGATTGATGATTTAAATATAAGGTCGTGAACGGTGGGGCACCGCATTAATCCCTTTAGAATTTACTTACATTTTTGATAGGCTTGTCGTATAAAGTTTCTACTCGTAAAAAGAAAAAGAAAAAGTTGTGATGCATCTCCCCATGCACCCATTTGTATTGAAGGAACAATTAAATGGAAGTTCTACAGCTCACATCTCACATCTCATTAAAAAATCTTAGAGACTTAGGATTCGTCATCTTTCTATTAACCAAGATATGAACTGCCCCTAGATATAATCCATTTGGTGATAGTGTGCCGTATCGACATTATACGTGAACAGCTAGTAATTAAATAAAGTAAAAATATAATTGAAATATGCAACTCTCACTTGGTATACAGAGCAATGAATTAGTCCTACATTTTTTTTTAAAGATATTTTCAGAAGAGTGTTGATGGTGACTCATGGTTAAGTAGCTTTGGACTGAAAATTATGTTTTGTATAGCTACTCTTTAAGGATCCGCAAGAGTCACTATAATATATCTTTTAGATAATTTGGTGTTATATTATTTTGTTCTCAGCCAGTTTCGAAAATACAATTTACCCAAAGCCATGATCAATGGACTAGGGTATAAGGAAGAAGTGCTTTGTATATTTTTCCAGATTGTGAAGGGACACTATACAAAGAAACTTCCGATTCTTGCAGAGCAATAAATACCAAGCTAGTCCACTTGCCTTCTTAAGGCTCTAAAAGCCGTACGTTTTTCTCTTATAATTCTTAATGATACGTTTGCATGCTAGCTATAGCCTCTAGTCTTCACTTTTGTATGAAAAATGACCAAGAATTTTAAACTAGTCACATTCTATCAAGTCTGTGATGTGGCTTTGATTTTTTGAATCATCAGAGGTTTATTGAGCCTTGTAATTCATATATTATGCTTCGTTCGTTCTTTAACCAAGCGGGGATATCTATTCATATATATTTTTATATACGACCAACCTCATATATTGTATATTGTAGTATATAAATAAATTTTGAAAAATTTTCTTTTAATTTTAGCTCTCAACTTTTAACTTAATGTCAATTACAGGTATGAACTATGAAAATTATCATATTTAACTTCAAAACTATGAAAATATATTAGTGTTTGTCCTCTTATGAGATCTGACGGTTGAAATATGCAAAAAATAGTCTATGTGTCTCAATATTGACGGTAGGCTATAATGATAAGATAGGGCAGACATTAATGAATTTTAATTTTGAGACTTAATGTGCTGATTTCCGTAGTTCTGATATGTAATTACATTTAGTTAAAGGTTGGAGACTAATGAAGATTGTCCATAAATCTTAAATCTTAAGCGTTCCTGCATTGCAATCACCAAGTAAAACTTGGATTTACGAGATAAAAGAACAGACCCCTCTTACCACTTTGAGACTAACTAGCCCTAAATTTCCTGCATGCTCCTTCACGACATTGTGTTGTAACCTGTGTTTTTTTTTCTCAATGATATCGTAAGACTTTTATTGCATAAGAATCTATAATACAAGATATAATAAAGATCAAAAAATTATATATCAAATAAGATTAGGCTGCAAAATAAGACTAACGGGACCCAATTATATAGATCGACAAACTACAAATATTTCATATCGGGACAGAAAACAGTAGAAGGTAATTATCGGAATCAATTAAGTGCTATAATGAGAGCTAAGAACAAAGGCAACCAGTGTTCAGTAGTTCTTTAATACGTACCAACCTCTCCTCCTAACATTATCTGGATAGAAAAATGGCGATTGATGCTCATAAAAGGAGAGGCGTACGCAGGAAGACGAACATATCATTGGCTGATGAATTACCAAGTTTAGAAAAGATACAAAATACTAAACTATAGTTGAAGAAGACCGTCTTAAATTGATGGGTTGATTAATTACACGCAAAATCCACTGAGAACTCTCAACTAGTTCCCAAAAAGTAGAGGATTCTGATCAGCTAAAGTTGGCTTTTCTTTGTCTACTTTATAACGCAATTGTTTCGTTGAACTAAAAATCTGACCAACCACTTGCGCAAAAGTAATTTGCTGAGGGTACTTATTCTTAAGCATTAATATAATCTCAATAGAATAACTGGGCATTGGTGCTCATGAAAGGAAGATGAAAAGCAGAGAAAAGCAACGTATTCGTATAATATTGTCTTTGTTCACAATTAGAAGACTTTTAATGTTAGGAATATCGAATGTCTGGACCAACTTAATCGCACTTAGATAAATTTTAAACCTGTACAATCTTCTTAACATCTAGAAGGATTAGGCAAACACTATAGGATTATGTTGCCATATACTTATTGGCTGAAAATAAAGAATAAAAGGAAGATATTGGCATAATTTTTTGGAGGCTTGGTTCAAGATGAAAGTTCTCTTCTCAAAGTATTGCTATATTTATTGTCTTTAATCATATACATGTGCAGAAAACCTCTCCAAAGAAAAACCATATTGCCTAAAGAGGAAGACTAACTAGGACGTTGGTTCTCTCTCTTGTCTCCTCCTACGTGTATCTTAGATTGGTAGTGGTATAAATGTACACTTTCTCCTAGGAAAAAAAAACATATTTTTCGTTTTAAAATACTGAAAATTCCCATGAAAGATCGTGGGCTGCCTGCCTGCCTGCCCGCCCTTCTTGGGTGCTGGGCATATATTCTCCGTCTTCCTTCACCAACTTTTGGCTGCTTTTTTATGTAATATGTGAAATTCTAAAAGCATCCACTTTTCTGTCTCTTCCTCCGAATTCCCATCTCCTAAAAATATCATTATCTTAGAGAAAAGTGATCTTCGGATGAGGATCCCCGCGAATTGCAGGAGCAATTCGGAGAGAGAGTAAGAGGGGGGTTGTGGGTCCGCGGTGGGACCCACGCGGGGCAGTGTGGGTCCCACTGCGGGACCCACACCTTTCTCACTCTCTCCTGCAATTCGGTGCAGAGGATACCGGTCCAGTGATATTCCACAACCCAAAATCGTCCAAAGCCTCTAAACCTGTCAAATTGACCTGAATTTAATGATGGAAGTAATGTGTTTATGGTCCACGATGGGGGTGGGAGAGGAGATAAAGTTTGTATAATCGAGGGGTTTCTAGAGCCTAGAGGAGCATCTGACTGAAGAATCTCTGGTTGTTCTTACATTGTTGAATTTTTTCCCTAGAAGCATTTAATATGCTGCAGGTGTACTTTATAGATAACTACGCCAAAATGCCGGCCCATTGGATAGAGACGTAGATTTGGAGTTTGAGGTGGGCTATACAAGTCATTTAATAGGACTATTTCTGATTAGATACTATATATAATTTGGTGCTTTAATTAGACGGTCAAATTAAGAAAAGACTCAACAGATATTCAATGCTGTAAGACCCACTCTGCCTAATAAATTAATTGAATATCATAGGCAGTATATAGTGTGACTACCTTCTTCAGATTGGACCAATTCGAACAATAAATTAACAATAAATTAGAGATGATGTTGATCCCGTAAATTTATATATTTGTAAGCAATGCTTGTTGTTTTTGCATTCAGTTATATCAGCATTAGTAGTAATTAACTAGTCTAAATGGTAATTAACTAGTCTTGATTTTAACAAAGAACAGTAATTTTCTTTTTCTTTTTCTTTTTGTCATTGCTAGAGAAAATTTTTGATTGCATGCTTTCTCAAAGGAGAGCTGAGGAATTTTTCTTCTTTTTTTTTTTTCTGCGTAGGAGAGCTGAGGAATGATCCCCTGTTTTCCAGGCATAAGAAGGATTGGCTCATAGTCAGTGAAGAAACTGGCTGGGCAGGTGAAGGCTATAAAAGATCTAGGAGCATTGAGTTCCACAAACTGTCCAAAGGTATTTTTTCTTATTAGATTCTTTCTGTGTATTCGCTTTTTTGTTTTGTTTTATACTCCTGTAGCATATTAGACCCTTCAAATGTGCAACTGTCAGAACCCAAAAGAGACTCTGGAAAGTTCATTTTCCTCCTTCCCAAACACTAATCAGCATACTAGGGCAACAGCAAACTTCCAACTACACAACTAATGGTTGATCAATACCCCACTTTCTCCACACCACATTAAAGATAAAGAGCCTGAGAAAAAAAGTCTTGCAGTGAGAAAAAAAAATCATTCTGTGATTCAAGTAATCACTGTGTGATGAATTTCCGGCAGTTGCAAGCCGCATCAAAATTTCAGATACAAATTCTGACATCTAAACAGATTTTGTCTGTATAACAATTCTCAACCTAAGGTCTGCCTGCCAAAGCCATCCAAAGATTCTTTCTAAGATTCAGAATCATAAATGAAAACTAACACCCTGCCTTGGAAGAAAAACATGAATGCGAACATCGCACCTAAAGGCAAACAAATCAGAGATGACTAAAGTTGGGGTCGGCAAATTCTAATAGCCAAGCTCCTTTTTACCACAAGCCGATGGCTTTCCACCAAACACCTCCAACCCCAAGCCAGATAATGATATTGACAACAGACATGAGGAATCCATAGCCCCACCATTCAGCAAGAGGAACATAGTTGGCACCATAGAAAACAGGAGCTGACCCAATGCCGTAGTGGGTAAGGCCACCCATGAGATTTGAGAGGAAGGCGAGCACCATGGCTCCAAAGAATGGTGGAGTGCCTAGAGCACTAGCAACAGACAAGAAGGCGGTAAACATGGCACCAATGTGAGCGGCTCCACTTGCAAAGAAGTAGTGAGAATAGAAATAGAGCAGAACCAGAATGCCAAAAGATAGCTGCCATGAAAGACCCAAACCGCCGACAAACTGTGAAAAAAGGCCAAGTAGTGTTAGTGAATAATACTTATTAGATGCAGCATCTGCATCAAATCCACATTGTAGAAGCAATTGTCACCAATGCTAAGACTACTTAATCTTTTTATGGTAGCCAAAAAGTAGAAGGTAGTGACCTAAGTGATTATCCATGCAAAGAAAATGATAATAGTTTTGCAATATCGATTGACAAACTAAAATAACCTATGTAAGATTATCGATTATCAGTGAAAAGTTTAAATTGAACTACCATGTACATCTCTAGGGAGCATTTACAAGCAAATACAAAACTAATGAATTTCTTAGGGTAAAACCAATATGGTAAGGAATAAATCATCGTTATTGGATTAAGAAAAACAAAAACGAGGTACTCCAATTCTTGACTGTATGTCAGGCTGTCAAAAAGACTGTTCCTATGAATGAAAGAGTGCTCCTATGAACGACAGAACTCATGTAACTTATCCAACTCCATGTTAAAACTGCTACTCATCATTAGGAGGATTAAATAATAGTAAGGCAAAAACAGACAAACCTTGACTACAGTTTGGCTGAACCAAGAGATGAGACCATATTTGTTGAGGTACCCAGCCATTGCAATGAGTGCAGCAAACCACGTGAGGGTATCCCAGGCAACTGATTCAGCTAAGCACTCCTTCCATGTCACAACTCCTGTCACCAAGAGGACAGATAATCCAAGAATGGCAGCAGTCACAGCATCCACATTCAGCATACCTCCGAAAATCCAGAGGCCCACCTGATTAAGTTGGGAACAGAGAAGAAAAGTATTATATAAAGTAAACACAGAGAGCAACGTTGATAGGAATGCATACAAATTGACACCAGCATGAGCTTGGTTATACCTATTTATAAATGTACTATAGGAGTATGTACACAACACATTGAACAAGTTGCATTAATAAGGGTAAGTAAAAGAGCACAAACAACAGGCAAGACCGTGACTGAAAATGGTTTACCATAATTGATTACAGCAACGGTCAATCCACAGCTGCATTCAATCATTAATTGAAAACCAGATTTAGGTTCAATGTTCTCTTGCTGAAGGCAAAACCGTGACTGCCTGCAAACTCTGTAGCCCGCTTATCACTTTAGCTAAGCCCCCCTACTTAAAGAGTAGACCCCAACTTGAATTGCCTTCAATCTGAAACCTAGAACCCCAATAACATCTGAGAAAAGGTTTCCCTGTGACTTAATAGAAATCCAAACCGAAGCCAATTACTATATCCAAAAAACATGTCACATCCTCCAATTTCATTTACTGAGATTTTACTAGGTTGGTGACATTGACCAATTACTTGGGAGAAATGAGACTGTAGCTCTTTCCTGCAGAACTGCCCTTACCAACTAAACATTATAACCTCAAAAGAAACTTCGGTTCCTGGCAAAGTTTCTTTTGCGCATCAACTGGATCAGACATCTATCATTCCATTCCATATTCACATGTTTATGGATCTTTTGAATTGGTCTACCCTTACAAACATTCTGGCATTCTCACGATTCCTTTCATGCATTCCGCAAACTTGATAACATGCTCCAAGAAGGCCATAAATGTGTCAGGACCTACAATCTACACCAAAACTCACTGAACTATATCTACGCTTGGCAGAGAACAGAGATCCGCATAGCAACAGTACCTCACTGTATAGCACCACGTCAAATCATTATCTATGCCAAACTAACCACCTTGTTCGCAATTCTCTAAGAAAGTACTGTCCCCCAAACACTTGGCACACGTAACCAAAAACAAAACAACAAGATCAATTGATTACATTTTGAAAAAAAAAAATTATTGGAGTATAAAAGAGAATTGAGTCAATACCGTAAGAAGCAGAGTCCCAGCCATAATGATCTCATTCTTGGTCATCGGTCCCATCTTCTCCAACTTCTCCCTAGCCAATTTGGGTGCATCAGGACTGCTCTTCACTGTCGGTGGGTAAATCACATAAAGAAGCAACGGCACCACAATTAACGACACCAAGCCAGGCACAATCGCGGCCCTGGCCCAATCGGTCCACCCGATAGTCTGCTTGATTGTATTGAAGGTTAAGTTCGCGCTAAGCGGATTCGCCGCCATCGCAGTCAAGAACATCGCCGACGAGATCACCGAGGTCTGGAAGCACGTGAGCATCAGCCACGATCCCAACCGCCTCTCGGTCCCATCTCCGACATTACTCCCGCATGCAACGCAGAGCGACTTCACAAGCGGAAGGAAGATCCCACCCGCTCTCGCGGATACCGAGGGGATAGCCGGTGCCAATAGCGCTTCGCTAAAAACCAAACTGTACCCCAACCCCAACGACGAGCTCCCGAATAGTTTCACGAACTGATAGGCAATTCTGTTTCCCAAGCCGGTCTTGATGAACCCACGGGCGAAGAAGAAGGCGAGCGCGATGAGCCAAGGGATGGGGTCGCCAAAGGAGGAGAACGCCGCAGCGAAGGTCAGGGTTTTGGTGAGCACGGTTGCCCCGAGCCCCATCAACGCGACGGCACCGAGGGGCAGCGGCTGAGTAATAATACCGACGATGGTAGCGAGGAAGATTGCGAGCAACTGCCACGCGTTGCGCGAGACACCGGCGGGAACGGGAGTGAACCATAGGGCCACCCCGACGGCAATCGACAACAGCAACGGCTTCATTGCGGCGCCTTGCCACGGTGGTGACGGAGGTGTCGCCGCCACGGGCTTGGCCGTGCCCGCACTAGCACTAGCTCTAACACCGAATTTATTGCTATCGCTAAGTAGCTCACGCGACTTGAATATAGAAGTAGAGGTGGATTTGGGGAAGGAAAGGGACTTGAGATCCCGCGAGAAATGGAGCACATTTGGGCGGTCTTGGGTGGAGAAAGAGCGGAATTGGGAGGTGAAAGGAGACGATTTCCTGGAGCGGAGGGAAGGAAGGGAAGATGGGGCTACGGAGAGGGAGGATGTGAGAGCGAGCGACGCCATCCTGTGGTGGCGGAGATCTCTGTGCGAGAGTGCTTGTGCTTTTGTGAGTGTGTGTAGTTTTACGAGTGTTTTGGTTTCGGAAACTAAAGCACGTTGTGTGGTGGAGAACGGGGGTTTTTGAAGGGACGGTAGGACTGTGGACCGTCGGATGGTGATCGGAGGGTGGGAGTAGCGTGTGGAATATACGGGTTTTGACTTTTATTACGCTGCGACTTGGGGATGGGGGATTTTGTTGTCTCGTGAATGACGACGTTGTGAGGTTGAAATGTCCGCCAGAGCTCCTCTGGATCAACGGCCAGGTTGGACGTGTCTTCCTGTCGACGGGGAGTTCGCTAATGTGCGCCGGCGTAGCAGAGAGCCACGTCTGACGTGGCTGTTTGATACTGGTCTCTGACTCTACTTAAGTTTGAGCGAAGCTCTATTGGTGACGTGGACAGGATGACGCATCCAGAGAAAGGGATCTGTGGACACGTGGCGAGGTGCGAGTGGAGAGTGACCTGGCGATAGCAAATTTTTGGCGCTACGGAGTAGGTGACCCAAAAAGGGTGGCGTGGGAGAACGGAAATGACCGGATTATCCCTGGGTTTTCAGCGAAGCTGTCTGGTAGTGTGGCAGAAACGCAAGGAGCTTCGGGTTCTTGGCGAAACAAACAGGGAAAGAACGAGACGAGGTGTCCCCTGGTGGGACCCTTCTGTCCGTAAATCTTTGCTTTGTTCTGAACGACAGAGAATCTGAATCGAACCTCGGGGCCTGACTTGACAGCTTGGGAACTTAACAAGAAACGGCATCGAACCCACGTGGGAAAACGAGGGCCCAATAAGTTGTGTTTCTCTCTCTCTCTCCTTCTTTCTTTCTTTCTTTTTTTTTTTCTTTCTCTTATTTATGAAAAATATTATAAAATTTTGAAAAAAATACAATTTCTACCGATAAACTACGGGTACGTGACGTATTATATCTTAAATTATTGACATTTAATACTCTTTAATTATTAATGTTAGATAATTTTCATTATAAATTACTCATTTTGACACGTTGCATCTTTCAACTACTAATGTTATACACTTTACAACTTTTTTCTGACAATAATAACTTCTAAATTTAATGAATTGATAATAATATCTTCAATATATTCAAAATGGGTCAGGATATTATGTTATTTTAGTACTAAAATTTTGATAAAGGATGCAAAATGTTTAAGATTGGTAGTTAAAAAAGTGCAATATCTCAAACATAGTAGTTTAGGATGTAAAGTATAAAACCTACAGAAATTTGTGGGTGAAAAATATATTTTTCCCTGAAATTTTTTATTCAAACTGCATGATTTAATTTAAAGAGAGATAAATACAATAGGTGGTTCATATTATATAATTCATACTTCTTGAAACTTTACATAGATAATATTAAATAATGTAAGATCTACCTATTATGTTTATTTCTTTTAAAATTAAACTATGTAATTCGAGTAGGAAATTGTAGTTGTAAAGCTATTGCATGTTGTCTTTGTTTGAAGGACAGAAAATAAGACGTAAAAAAAAAAAGAAGAAGAAGAAAAGTCCCACAATTTAATATACGGAACTAAGAGAGGTCTTAGGATACTATGTCTTATTTTATTTATTTTTTATATTTTTTTCACAACTACAAAACTACTGGCTATTCTAAAGAATAAACTACATATAATATCTCCCCAACATAAGAAGGATATAAATTTATAAACAATTAAACAAATATTCCCTGTACCTCAAACCGAACCAAATCCCTTAAACAATTTTACACACAAAACATGTTTATTTAGGGCAGGTTACCAATACTAAAAGCATCTTTGTTACAGGCGTTCGATGGGTTGGCTTGAGCCCATCAAACGCGTAAGTTAGAGCCTTTGAGGCCCAAAAAAGCTCCCAATGTCGGGCCTTAAGGTAGTGCATGGGCCCGAATACTTTGAACAAGAGTGCTGCGGCCCATATCTACTTATGGCTAGTCGGCTACCAAACTCGTAATAGTGACGTAGTCTACGCTTTCGGGATCAAACCAATTCCACGTTAAAGCTTGAAGAGAAAAGCAATTGAAATGTCCAATTCAATACAGTTACTACGTACGTACATTTTATTTTTCTCAAATGTCAAAGCTACGTATGACCCGTTTAGAAGAAAAATCGCATCGTAATCATGATTCGGTCAGTGGATCGCTCTCAAAAGGAAAACAACATCCCAATATCCAGATAACACAACAATCAATGCTCTCTCTCGTGCTCAATGCTCATATGTTAGTTAGTTATGGCGTTGTGGAAAATCTAAAAGGGAAATGATGCAGAACACCCACTTAACTTTTGTTTCTCTCTTCATCTGTCATTCAAAGTACTGAA
This sequence comes from Morella rubra, assembly GCA_003952965.2. NCBI lineage: Eukaryota > Viridiplantae > Streptophyta > Magnoliopsida > Fagales > Myricaceae > Morella > Morella rubra. The sequence continues at coordinate 34,758,569 of CM025849.1, forward strand.
AATGGCCGCAACTTGTCCGCTTGCATAACTAAATAGATTCGAGGGGTCCTTTTCCAAGATTGCTTTCTATTCACTTCTTGAATAAGGAGGGGTTTTCATTAGCGTGATAAAAAGTTTCTATCTATGCACTGATTGCTTTGCAAATAGAATTATGGAAAGGTGACTCTGTTTTGCTATCTTTATACAGAGCTTAGTGAAAAAGGGTAGGAAAAGTGGGTAGTTTTGCTCTCCCCAAACCCAGCCACTCAAGGCTAACTAACTCATAAAATAATAGGTGGGGGGGAGTAAAGGTACTACAATGAGAGCAAGCTGACTAAATACTCTTAAAGGCAACCTCAGTTCAGAGTGGACATCTCAACTAATTCAGTGATTAAACCCCATTGGAAGGAAAAATGATCCACTAACTTCGAGTATAGGGGCAGGTAGGTATGTGTACGTGTCTCTGTTTGTGTGTGAAGAAAGAGAGAGAGAGAGAGAAGAGGAGGAAGAAAGAGAGTCTCCATATATTCATCGATGGGTATAGTAGTACAGCCTACTTATAATCTCCCACTACTAACAGTGTTCTGTACATGATCATATACTGTCTCAGATATACCAAAGTTGACCCCAAAAAAGCAAAAAAACTTGTATATATAGTATACACATGAACTAATCTTGAGTTCCTCTCTACTTTATGCTGCTATATATCCACATGCATGCAAGAAGATTATTACAGATATCCGGATGGTCAGAAAATGACCAAATTGCTTTCGCTGAGAGCAAATATAATGTGTAGATACATTCAAGATCAACTCAATGGTCACCAATATGTATATGTACCCTCCCAAGTGTGACCTTTATTCCAGATCCTCCGATACAGTACTACTACAGCAGAAGAAACTCAGTTTTTGAGGCAAACCAAAAGCCATAAGGTAGCTTGTGATGAACATTAATGGCTTTTCACTTCTTAAGTAGCTTATGACTAGGATCTAAATGTGTAGCTAGTTCTAGGAAATGGACAAGGAGATTCATATCTAGAAGTACTCTAGAAGATATCAAAAAAAGAAAACTTGGAAAATATTGAAAGGCGGAAGGCCTTTCAATTATTGAACTTGGAAATCGAGCAGAGGAAAGGAGGGAACATCTTTCATCAACTCCTCCAAGTCCCATTCCCCGATTCTAAGCTGATGATCTTCCACTTCCCCACAATTTCCAGCCCGGGCTAAGTTTTCCTTTCTATTAATGTTGTTATGTAAGGTGTTATTATTCATTGTTCTCATAGATATGTTTCCAGCTGTTTTAACTTTCTCTTCCATGTAAACACTCTCTAAAGGAGGAACGAACAGATCATGATCCCCATCTAACCCAATATCAACACCCCCCAAAAACCCATTTCCCCATGAAAACTTTCTCCACCTGGACCCATTTGAGCTATGTATTCTGGTGCATTAAAGTATCCACTTGCATAGGTGCTTAGGTCATGCTCAAGCAAGTGCGATTGATCAACCATGTGGTTAAGTGTCATATTCTGCATGGAAGAAGATGACAAGGATGAATCCATGTACATCATGGGCATGATACATCCTTGTTCGTGCATGGAAATGAGCCCTCCCATGACATGATCTTTGGGCGATGATGAGTGATCGCTTGCATTTGGTGAGTGTGTGGATGACAAGTTTTTTATCCTCTTCTTTATTGTTGAATTCCAAAAGTTCTTTATTTCGTTGTCAGTTCGTCCCGGCAGCCGTGCTGCAATTTGAGACCACCTTCAAAAGAGAAACATAAACGAAGTGTCACTTTCACTTAATTAGTAAAATATCATGTCGATGCGTGCGTACGTCAATCGTTGTATTTTTTTCTGAATAATTTTGCATGATTTGCATGCCAATTTAACACAAAAAAGGTGAGGAGTATCTTCAACTCAAAGGGCAGATACAGACACCAAGCTACTGATTTTCTTTTTAGTCTACTTTTGTCGTTCACGAGGGAGTCTATATATAGAAAAACAGGTTATATGTTAAAATTAGCGTCTCGACCGAAAGATCATCGAGTTTCGGCATATTTTATGCTTTCTAAATGCATGCTTTTCACGAAAGCTTAATCAAATCTGGGAACAAAAGTAGGTCTTGAGTGCCTTCAACTCAAAGAGCAGATGCAGATATATGTAAGAAGACCAAGCTGGTCGACCTTTGCAGCTTTAATCCTCCCAAAGGAGTATTCTATTGTCTAAACGTCTCTACCCTTAAATACAGATCATATTTGTAAAGGAACACAAAAACAAGATGTGCATATAATTTACTGATACAGACATATATACACACACACAAAAGGTATGTAAGTTTTTCTCCATGTAACTACGTATGTGTATATATATATATGCAAGGAGAAATATCCAAATTACATAGGGTCATATTCGAGTGGCTAAGATCAACTTCACGGTCAGGATCTTTGCATGATCATGATATTTGAAACGTATATAGCCTAATTATGAGCTTTCTTTTGTCTGTTTGTGCTTTCCTTTCCTAGGCTAAGATCAAATTCTTGTTCAGGATCTTTTGGGTGGAAGAGGTTGTGAAAAGAAGTTTCATTGGGACAAGTGGCGCATCAGGCATGTATCCCTTTGTGTTCTACAGAAATACAGATACAATATATTCACATATTGTTTATAGCATATTTGCATTTGGAGCAGCATGCATCTAAAGAAACACCATACCACTACCGCACTGTAAGACTGCTGCAATTTTTTCTCATCTCTCATGCATCGGAAAGTTTATAAATATGGTTGGCGAAGTACTTTACAGAAGTTATAGAAACAGTACTACAGTATATAAGTGCTTACGTTATGATATGCAAATGACAAATGACACAGAAATTAACCATAAGAACCTGTTGCCAAGAAGGGAGTGCAAATGGATGATGAGAGCTTCTTCTTGGGGTGAGAATGCACCTCGCTTTAGGTCAGGCCTCAAGTAATTGATCCAACGAAGGCGACAGCTCTTCCCACACCTCTGCAGGCCGGCATTTCTAGCCACATCACTCCAACAACCTTGACCATTGTTCAGCATATAGTTCACAAGCTTGTCATCCTCTTCCGGTGACCATAATCCCTTCCTAAGCTTGTTGTTGGAGAGGTTGTCTTTACCAGCTGAGGACGGCTCTGGCTTCCTCATTTTGAGAGGCCGTGGATCCAGTGTTTTCCGTTTGATATATACTGGCCGAAATTTTCCTCCCAACTGGGTTGATGTAGGTTAGTGAAGACTTTATAGAGAAAGAGCTAAGGGGAGAGAGAGAGAGAGAGATCAGAGTTACAGAGGGAGAGAGGCAGGGAGAGGAGGCTTCATGAAGTGGGAAAAATTATCATGATGACATTGATGGTTGTGGGGTTTGCTTAGAATATTGGGAGAGAGAGAGAGAGAGAGAGATAGAGAGAGAGAGATTTGTGTTGAGAGAGAGAACGGTTTGGAGAGGGACCTGAGGGGAATGAGAGGAGCTAGAGGGAGGTAGCCGTCTTGTCTTTGACTCCATGACTCCATAACCTTTGTCCTTATCTATTACATATATCTTCACTCACATATTAGTCATCAAGAAAATATGTGAAAGTTTGTTTTATAAAGAAGCCAACGTATTTGCTTCCACTTCACATAATCTCGATCCCTCTAGTGTCTCTCTCATGCACTCACACGTGTATCTTAAGACAAAAAATAAAATATTTAGGACAAAATGATGATAATGCACGTGGCGGATGCTCAATGGGTCCACATCATAAACAGTTTCGGATTGTTCAATACTGGCCAAAGATCAAAAGCTAGCTTTAAAGTTCATAGAAAAGTTAAAATAAAGAAAAGTAGAAATTACTCCAGTATTATAATCTATAGAGAACACATGCACGCGGCTTAAAATCATATGAAAGGACACAAATATCATTCTCAGACACCCTGTAATTTGTTTAACTTCCTAAATGAAAGTAACACACCTTTCGTACATTCTGTTGATCCTTTTGGTTTTTCATTAGTTCTAGATCAGTCCAAGTAAATTATGATACACGACTGGAAGTCCAATTGGTTTGGAGTCTGAAAATAGCAGCATCCAAGAGCGGGTGTGAGGTACACAGGAGCAAGGTATCGAACCATCTTGCCTTCATAATAAACTGCACTCTTATAGGGCTGTGATGAAGATCTCGATCCCTTCCTGATTGGATAGCTATAACTTAATTTAGACATTCTACAAACTGGAGCTAGTGGGTGGAGATTTTATAGTTACAATCGAAGAGGAGTAGACTACACTAATCGTTCCCTTCCACCCTTTTAGCCTAGGGAAAAAAAATCATTTCTGATACGCAGAATGTATGTTAGAGTTCAACGGCAGGACATAAACAACTTCTCACATTAATCTTTTTGTGTGTGCAATCAAACCCCTGCATAACCTTTTTACTTCCAGATCTGTTCACTGTAGTAATGAAACCTGTAAATCAAAAAGGCAGGGAAAACATATATATAAATTGATCTTCTAGAATGCAATCACCTAATTCATGAGTACTGGATCATAAATTTCTACCTGTCAAACATAATCTAGCGGTGGTTAAGGTGGTGATGAGACAGTCTAAAAACTTCTCAAAAGTATGGAGTATTGGCAAAAGAATAAAAGCCACCTAATCAAGTGGTGCATAATTGGTTCTCATTAAATTAATGGGAATCGTCTAAACTGAGGCAAACATCCTCATGAAAGGTGTTTAACTAACCCATGCATGACATAGAATCTTCCCCAGACAGGTAGTAGACCCTCACAGGTGTAAATATTGTCGGCAATAGACAGATAAATATATTGGCGTGACACTTAATTATCATCGGAGATATGCTAGCTATATTATATATGTCTAGGAGAAGTACACTTATTACCCACTAATTATCATATGTTTTGCAATTTATATCATAAATTACTACGTTTAAGCGATTGCATCTTTAAATTACTCATATCTAATGCATGTTGGAGATTGATTTTCTTTTTTTAAATATGAAATGCCAATTATGCCATTAAAAAAAGTCAATAACAAGTTACATTTGAGGCCTTAATTGTCATTTTATTTTTTTAAAAGTCAAAATAAACAAATGGTGCAATGCATTAGGGACGAGTAGTTTATATGGATGCAATATTGTTTTAAATGTGATAGTTTAGAGTATAAAATACACAATTTATATAGTTTGTAGGTAAAGAATATATTTTCCCCTTCCATATTATGTTCATGCTACGTGTTGTTTCCATCGTTGTTCTCTCTCCCTGAAATTTCTTCACCATCTATTCTCTCGATGCCAAAAAGTTGTAAGAAGTCTAAAAGCTAGGAGGCAGTACAAAGAAAGTGAATGGTGAGTAATCAAAGTCATGAATCGGATGTCCCCATTGGAACAAAATATGAAAACAGCTCATCCAGTGGGTATCAGGAAGGACCAAAGGTACGGGGTGTGTATCAATCAGCGGTTCTCGGTACTGTCGTACCGGTACCGGTAGCAGCACATTGCTGTTACCGGTGGTTCACCGTTTATAATTTTTTTTTTTAAGAAAAAAAACGACATGCCATCGTTTTTATGGTTAGGGTTAGAACCCCTTACCCTAAAAAATGAATCGGGGGTCTCCCCAGTTGTTTCTCTCCGGACCCCTGCCCTCTCCGCCCCTTTATCGCTTTGTCGCCGTTACACTATGAGCCACAAAATTGTGTAACTAGCACCGTTTAATATAGCGTTTGTTTCTAAAATTTTAATCACTTTAAAATTTTAGTCATAATAAAATAACTACACAAAATTATCTTTCTCTTCACTTTTCACCAACTCTAACACAAATAAATATAGAAAATTTATTTAAATCATCTTTCTTTTTTTTTTTCACTAATTCCAATATCTCAAAATTTTAACTACCTAAAAATTTTACAAACAAACACAATGTAAAATCAGTGATTTCAATTTCTTCCCACCGTCCCTAAAAGTGTCGGTGTTTATTTTCGCTAAACAGACACGTACACTATTTGTTACTCATCCATAGGCCCTAATAAAAGTACTCAGAAACCGACGCAAAGTGCTTATGGAACCTGCAGATATGTGGCATTGTAGGATTTGTTTTATTTGAAGTCGGAGAAAAGATCTTGGCATTACTAATTATCTGCCTTGCCAATCAACATTCCATTCCAAATTAGATTGATCGCTAGCAACACGTCATCACATTGGCTTCAAATAGTCTCATGATAAATCGCACTAAAATCCAACTGAATAAAAGAAAGTGATAGAATGGCCAATGCCTGAAGATTACACAAATTATTTAAGCGGACACCAGAACAGAACATCATTAATCATTATAGGAGCAGAGAAACAGAGTTGCTTAAAGTTGCTACCAGCTGCCTTTTGATGCAAACAAAAAATTTTCCAATCCAGAAAATACATATAAAATTCATAAACAATGGCAGAAGGGTACGTAAGGAGTACAGGAGAAACATCAGAGTACTCGAAAGGCTGCCACTTTATCCATGCTCTCTCTTTACTCTTGCCAAGACAAAGCTGCTTTCTCCCTCCCTGCTGCCTATACGTTGATTACCCAGATGATAAGCAAACAAACATGCGTGCAGATTGATCGGACTGGACCAACCAAGTCTGGCCTTTCTTTCAAAACCCATAAAAGTATAATTTATAAAGCAATTATCATCAAATCTGAGCATCTCATAATGCAGGTTCAAACGAGAAAGATTCCATTACTATATAACGTCATTCGATTAAAACAGCCGCAAAAGAAAAGAGGTATTGTGAAAAGGGAGTGGCAGGGGTTTTAGTAGCGTGCATGTTCGAAATGAATATGAAATCTGCATTTGGCCCTTTTCACTTTTGTTTGGAAGGTAGATAGGATCGCCTATCAGTATGAAAGGAACATGAAAGGAACAAGAGAGCCTAAAGCAGGGATGGATGTCCTTTTGCAGCATCGAAAGCAGCTGCAAAATAAGCAACCTGCAACGAAAGGGGGGACTATTGCTTTGTTCCGCTTCTTTTTTGGGAGGCCCTCACTGTTGTTGGTCCCCAAAGGAACCTCTTTTCAGAACCCATTCGGGCAAAGACTGGCTGGCTCAACTTGGGCCACTTAGTGAAGAAGCTATATGTTACTCGTGCTGGAAAGCGAGGCCGAAATTAAAAGCTCTGTTGACTTTGAGCCATGAACCAAATGAACAAAAGAATGACTAAAAACTGCGTTCACACTTCACTCTTCTCTCGACTGCTGCAGGCTTGTATTCTTCTTCTCGAAATTGTTGACTTATTGGACATGAAAATGACCCTGCTTTATAGGACCCCATATATGTTAGATTGATGCCAGTAAGGCACTAAAACAAAGCATGCCAGAACAACCTTGGGAAAACCCAAAATCTACCTTAAAAAGCGACCTTTTTATAGCTACAACGTAATATATTAGGCTGAACCCATAAATCAGAGACCCAGTGGCGGTTCTGTCAATTTTTATATATATATATATATATATATATATACGCGCGCGCGTTTGCCCCCAGGCCCCATTTGCCTCAGCCCGCCCCCTTGGCCCAGCCCCTTTTTTGGTTAAATTAGCAGAGGATGAAACGACGCCGTTTCATCCTATGTGTTTTTTTTAGGAGGAAGGCCGGAACGACGGATCGTCCTCCCTCCCAGCCGACTCTCCAGCCTCTCCCTCTCAGCTCACACCCTCTCCTCCACCGGCGACCTCTCACTTCTCAGCTCCTCCTCCACCGAACACCTCTCAGCTCACGGCTCACCCCCTCTCCTCTCAGCCTCTCTTTTTCTCTCTCTCGGGATCTCTCTCTGTCTCAGTGCCGCCTGCGGCTGCCTTCCCGCCGTAATCCGCCACTCGCCAGCAGCCAGCAGGTACCCGAATCCTTCTCAAGTCTCACGGCATAATTTATGTTAGCATTGTAATTTATCTCATTTATCCAATGACTTAATCTAATTTATGTTAGCATTCTGATTAATATCTCATGCCTTCTATTGTCTGCAAATTGTTAGAGGACACCGGAATACTTCAAGCAGATATGTTTCTCCCCTGAAACTTGCGACAAAACCTTCAAACTGTTAAGGACTAGAAAATTTCACGGTAGCTTACTAATAAATCACAGCTAACCAGAATCAGCAAGCCTGTAATTATTCTGCTTACCCAGCACTACAAGATGTCTTGTTGTAGATTTGAGGAAAGCTAAATAAGTATCCTGACTTAGATTTTCTTCGACATTTTGCTCTTGAAATCCATCAAAGTCTTTAGAATAGTGCTAGTGGCTCAAGTATGCAAGGTATACAGAATTAGAGTTCTTTCTCAATGACCTGGTCACTTATATGGTAGAGCTGGCTGTGTTGGCTAGCACTGATGTGGAGGCTTACGTGTCGTTGCTGATTTAGTTGTGTAATGTATGTTTTCTTTGTTTGGTCCTGTTGTTCAGGGTGATATTTTTGTTTGGATCTTTATTTGCTGTTGTGTCTATCTGTTTGTGTTGCTATGAATAACGTTTAATGTGTTGTGGTTTATTAGTCAAGTCTTTCAACATCATGGCTTTTTTATTGTTTCTGTTCATCGTATCTATTTTACCACAAAAATATAGCCAATACACATATTTTCTACTTATAGAGTGCCAGAATCTGGCAATATATTCCCACTGCTTTTGGGGAAATTTTATTTTGATAAGTTTTAACTCTAAGACACTTTTTGCGTTACGTAGGAAAAAAAAAAATTGTCATTTCGCCCTAAGAGTTTGCTCTCCCCTCAACTTGAGTCCTGGTTCCACCACTGAAGAGACCACTTTATATATGAGACCCCAGGTATGTGTTAGATGGATACCATTAAATATAATCCTTACCCAATTAGCATGCCAGTAAAACCTCTCATACCCACCTTGACCCCCAAACAACTAAATCAAATACATGCCCAACTGATCAAAAACCCAAAACCATACATCCTAAACCCTCTGTTAGGAGTTCTCACTAATTCAGGCACCCCACAAAATGCTTTGGTCCTCTATGACCAAATGCTTCGCCACCCAACCTCCCACAATCATTACACGTTCACGCATACCCTCAAGGCATGTACCTTATTGCATGCCTGGCAAAAGGGCCTTGAAATCCACGCTCACGTCCTCAAGTCTGGTCAGTGTTCCGATATCTTCATATATAACTCCTTGCTTCATTTCTACGTTGTGCAAAGCGATATTGTATCTGCTTGTCGGGTTTTTGACTCGATATCTTCACCGGATGTCGTTTCGTGGACCTCGATCATTTCGGGGCTTTCTAAGTGTGGTTTTGAGGAGGAAGCCATTGTTAAGTTCTCGTGCATGAATGTGAAGCCTAATTCTACTACTCTTGTTAGTGTTATGTCTGCTTGTGCTAGTCTGAGAGCACTGAAGCTTGGTAAAGCAATTCATGGATATAGCCTGCGGAATTTGGATGGAAGTAATATTATTTTGGATAATGTAATACTGGATTTTTATGTGAGATGTGGGTCTTTGGCCCGTGCAAAGTACCTGTTTGTGAATATGCATAAGAGAGATGTGGTTTCTTGGACTACGATGGTGGGTGGTTATGCACAAAGAGGATTAAGTGAAGAGGCAGTGCAGGTTTTCAAGGAAATGGTGGAAGGAGAGGAAGCTCAGCCGAATGAGGCTACGATTATCAATGTACTGTCAGCATGTTCTTCCATTGGTGCGTTGAGTTTGGGTCAATGGGTGCACTCCTACATTGATATGCGAAGTGATATTATAGTGGATGGTAATGTGGGAAATGCATTGATCAACATGTATGTTAAATCTGGGGATGTAGGTATGGCGATTCAGGTTTTTAACATGACTCTATGCAAGGATCTCATATCATGGAGTACTATTATTAGCGGAATGGCCATGAGCGGCCATGGGATGCATGCATTGAAGCTCTTCTCACTCATGATAGTTCTTGGGGTTCCTCCAGATGATGTAACATTTATTGGCTTGTTATCTGCCTGCAGTCATGCAGGGCTTGTAGATAAGGGGCGGATGTTCTTTGAAGCCATGAAAAAAGTTTATGGTATAATGCCCCAAGTACAGCATTACGCTTGCATGGTAGATATGTATGGACGCGCTGGGCTTTTGGAGGAAGCAGAGGAGTTTATTAGGCAGATGCCTGTAGTAGCTGAGGGACCAATTTGGGGAGCTTTGCTTAATGCTTGCAAAGTCCATCAAAATGAGAAGCTGTTCGAACGGATCAGGCAATGCCTTCTTGATACAAAAGGTGTGAGTATTGGGACTTTAGCTTTATTATCAAACACATATGCTTGTTCTGATAGATGGGAAGATGCTAATAAGGTACGTGATGCAATGAGATACATGGGGTTGAAGAAGATGGCAGGATCTAGCTGGATAGAGGTCGATCCCTTCACCAACAGCCCGGATAACCCAGACCCTTGCTTCGCATCTACAGCAACATAATCTGCAGTTGTTCAAAGGTCAAGTGCAAGAAGTTTCAAAAACATTTTTCTTTTTCCACAGAGAATTGGCACAATCCTGCCAGATGGAGTATCTTTAAGTGTGAGGTCCAGATGCAGCCCCTGTGGTTGAAATCCAGCAAAGACATACTGAGTCTGCAAAACTTCCAGACACAAACACAAAATCTCAATCGCTACGCATAAACCACATCCGCACTGCTTCTGTTCCAGAACAGAGCAAGAAGGCATTTTGATGACACTGCTGCCATGGTCTTGCAATCTGCAATCTCCAGGCAAACCAGTAAACCCCACCGGAACGAAAAAAGGGCATGTTCCAGAATGATTTCAGCTGGCATTTCTACAGGAAGTACAAGCTTCCGTTCTCGCAATAGTCACCTACAGCGTATGCCATCTCTGCAGGACGTGAACACCATGAATAGTCATGGGAAGCAAAAAGATTGAGCTCTCGCACTGCCAGTTTATGGAAGCCCCATGAAAAAGAATTTTGACCTCTTTCCGCTCCGTATTAGCTGCTTCCTAAATTACGCCCTCCCCTATGCTTTATGGCCAGTTCCGGTGACTTTTTAAGTTTATGAATTCGGTTTCTAAGAGTTGATGTTCATCAAAACCTTGCATAATATTCACGGACCACATCGTTGATGCAGCCTAGGGCAAGGTTGTCATGTGGACAAGACCTAGGCTCTTGAACGAGACAAAGTTAAAAGGTTGACGCCAGGAAAGCAAAGGGTCACCTTGGGAGCTTTGCTTGGTTCTTTCAAAACTCAAGGGACGTTATGTCCAATTCTAAGAGAGACATAATAAACAACAAAGGGTAATAGACAACAAAAGTGGTGAGGTCTACATTACCCAATATTTCACACGCGTAAAATTAGTTAAAATTGGGGCACATATTCTCTCTTCAAGCTGGTAACATTAGTACGTATAAAAAAAAAAGGGCAAAGCTAGTAACATCAGTTAAAATTGAGTCCAGATATTATCTCCTTCCAAGCTGGACCATCGATTTCAGGCAAGAAATTGAGAAGCATCTCAATCCTAAAGCAAGATCATCATTTGTTGCCAAAGTGCCGAAAAGGACATCAATGGAAATGTAATTTAATTCGAATTTACGGGTATCCAACAAACAGCAATGAAGCCATATGATTTAAACTCTTATCTCACAAATTACAATATTAAGAGAAACAACTAATTTCAAGAAAACGGCACCATTACAACTTTAAACCTCCCCCGAGCTACAAAATTGCCTTCAGAAGCATTCTTCCACAACATGGGAACTAAGCAGACTGTGCCAGCATAAACAAGATTACAACTTAAAAATCTAAGTCAAAATTGCATTGCCTTCGGAAGCATTCTTCCACAACATGGGAACCAAGCAGACTGTGCCAGCATAAACAAGATTACAACTTAAAAATCTAAGTCAAAATTGCCTTAACAAACCTCGTACTCAAACCACGAAAAAATCAGACTCAGCTCCCGTAGTCAAGCTGAAAGCAATTGACAGCAACCAGAACAATTTCTGTCTCCAAAGGCAACAAAGTTTCTGTCCACGGCATTTGGAATGATTAAATGCTGTAACCAAAGACATAGACCAACTTTTCCTGCGAGAAAAAGCATATTGGTTATGAATAGAAAACCAACCAGTTTGGAACCTACCTAAGGATTCTCAACTTTGTCTCATCATTGATTTGTCCAATATTCTGATCCCGGGTACAATCATGAACAACAGGACTTCTGATCCAGCAAGTAAACAAGACTCAACAAAAAATCAATAATAATCAAGCCTTAAAAGTAAACAAATGGAAACCAATGAACTTGAAATCAATGATGAATGCAGCCTTAAAAACTAAGGCACAATGCATGGAGAAGAACTTTTCATGCAGTTAAGGGACCGAAGAGATTGAAAAACAAGGCATGTAATGCACCTTGGTTTCAAAGTCTTTGGGTTGCCTTCCGATAGCATTTTCCCTGGCAAATGCTTGGTTTCAAAGTAGGGATTACTCTTCTCCTCACCACGTCGAAATTTTTGTTCCTCTCTTGGCAGATTCTTGGCAAGTGGTGGCCGCCTGTAACCTTTTGAGAAGAGTAGACTTAAAACCCTCTCCAGGGACAATTCACCTTAGGTGGCAACGTCCATGTCCACCTAGATCGGGAGCTAGACCTTAATCGCAGCTTCATTAGGTGTGTCAACTTCCATATCTTCCGGCATCACCACTATTGGCTTGCCCTTTCAGGTGCTCTTTCCCTCTGGGCCCAATGACTGGCCAGCTAAATGGCCAATGATGGATCCAGCCCTAAAGAGGATAGCTGTTCCCAACTTCTGTGTTAGTGAACTTCCTTCCTTGTCAACGATTTTCTTGGTACCGGCCGGCTCTGCTGCAGTGCTTTTCTTCACCCTATGCTCTTGAATGAGTAAGGTTTTCTTTCTCCGGATCTCAGCCAATGCTTGTTTCTCCTCTGGAGTTAATTCCTGGCCATCCATCTCAAAATCATCGTCAGCCTCCTCTGCTTGTCGTAGCCCTTCTTCTCTTTCCAACTCTTCTAGTATCAGGATCAATGAAGTTTAAAATATCAGGATCAATTTCAAGTCACATACATTCTTCCATCAATAATTTCGGGCATTACATCATTTCCAGCTCATAATTAGCTAAGATTCTTCTTCTTCAAACTAGCAGAGTATACACCCGCACCACCATTCTCATTCTCCAAATCCCTTTCAGTTCTCCTCTTTTCCTTTTCAGCTGCTTGCTTGGCTTTGGCTTCCAAAACTGCCTGAGGAATACAAGGTGGCCTTTCCTTCTGGTCACGTGGCTTTGGTATCGCAACATGAAAACGATTTAAACAATCGTTTATCTTTTTAGATTTCATCTTCACTTCCACCCTCTGATCCAATAACCTTTCGCAAGCTGCATTCTTAA